>JAHPZR010024261.1:7500-12827 GCA_019787425.1 Platygyra sinensis | reverse complement strand
ATGCGCGAACGGAAATGTTTTAGGATGCGCAGTGATATGGCGCAAGAAATTGCGGTTTACGCCAGTGGATGATTTAGGATGCGCAGTGAACCATGTGCTTGCTTGTTTCTTAAAATAGTGTCAAATTGTGGTGTGTAAATTATATGCATCAACTTCATGCATCATGACGAATCGATGGCGAGGTGTGACAACGGTTACCGGTCCAAAGATTACCGATTACCAATAATCTAATAACACTGAACCACAAGCCGAAGAGATTGAAATTCGTTCTACCTTGTTTAGTTGTGTAAAACACTCACACAGTTCGTATTACGTTGAACGATGTGCTGCACCGGCAGTAGCCCTAAGATATCAGCTTACTTTGTATAAATAGCTTAGTTGTGTCTCATTTTTTAAACGACTCCCAAGTAAATAAATAAATAAATAAATAAATAAATAAATAAATAAATAAAAAATCAGCTACGAAGGCAATGTAAAGACTACTGTACAATCACAACAAGAAAGTAAAAAAAAAAAAAAAAACAAGAGCGCTACTTGTGTTGTTTTGAAAACCATGCTACAAAAAAAAGAACATAAGCGCATTTAATGTCGCTCGCCCAAGACAACGGAACATTTATCAAATCACGTCACCTACAACATGTAATTTGCATACGGACAAGCGAACGAACTTTGTCTGAACAGCTTTTCCATATCGACTACTTTACTCTCGTTCGAACAGCTAATTCACTTCGACTACTTTACTTGGCGGTGAGTTGGTTGGTGGCGAGATGGTTTCTTGGTGGCGAGTTGGTTGGTGGCGAAACCCCCTGGTGGCGAGATGACCGGATACCGTGACAAGGGATCGAGACAATAAAGCACATACACGTACGATTCACATATCTACCCCTCCTTTATCAGAAGATCAAAAGGATGGAAATCGAACGATATGAAAATTGTAGCAGCAGTAAATCTCACTTATAAATTCTGTACCGGTACGCATTAAATGTCTCTGGAGTGTTGACATTGTCGAAGACGCGTCCGGCATCGCCGGATATGTGAAAATGCTAAAACTTAAGTTTTAATTCATGTTTGGATGAAAAGGAGTAGATCGAGGCATATATGAAATAAGTGTGTTCTTCACTTTCCGTTTGTTTTAATTATTCTACAAGTTTTAGTAACGATGATTTCTCTTCATCTGATTTAAGACTTCGACTACGGAGGCGAGACTGCTAAGAAATGACATAGTTGTGAAAGTCAATAACATATTCTCCTGCACTTCGTTTTACAAGTAAATCAGAGCAAAAATTCTCATCGGAATCCACGAGACATCCTCGTGTTGTTCGTGGCACAATGCACTCTGGTTAAATGCAATTCATTCTAGTTAAAAGTCATGAATTCGAGAATTCGTACTCCTTTTACATATTCTTTTAATTTTAAATCCTGATTATGTTGCTGCTCGCTCGCTACGCTCACTCCGCAACAATTAACTTGACTTATGTAAAAATTTGCCTTTCCTTTATTTCAGGGTCAAATGTCTGCTTGCAAAACGTGTATTAAGTTCAAATTCTGGTGAAGAAAAGGGCACTTGCACGCAATATCTATTCACTCCCACAAAGCACCCAACCCAATAACAATTTCAATTGATTTCCTATCATAACGATTCAAATATCTTGTGCAAATGAATTCTTCACAGTTCAGTTCATAGGGAAACTGTTAGCATACTTAAAGTTGTTCTCCCCTTCGGCAGCATTATTACCATTTAGGTATACTAGTTAGTAGGACTCTTAAACATAACCAAGGAAGTTGAGCAAAGGCCAAAATCACATTAGTCTTCAATTTGTAAGTTGAACTAGAATTTGCTGAAAGTGTGACTTGGACCTAGAGTACAAAAAACATACCCTATTTATGACCAAAACGGCCAATATTGATACCCTATTTATGACCAAAACGGCTGAAAAACCATACCCTTTGGGGCCACACATACCTATATAGCCCATAAAAGGGAGTACCCCTCCCTCCCCCCCCCGGGGGGGGGGGGGGGCGAAACTCGGTTGATCAAGCTCTACACAAGTTTTCAAGGAGGTCTTCGAATTATTCAACCCTTTTCTTCACTGGCTCTCTTGGCGTCGAACAATATACCGATGTACTTCATACACAAGTCGAGGCCGAAGTTAAGTTAAATTTCGTGAGATAAGATCGAATTCAAAGAAGTCAGAAACGGAAATAATTTTCCTTTCAACCGTAAAGATTCGACGTGCCCCGAGGCTGTGATTCCTAAAATCAGTTGTTTAGGATTGAAACTAGCGGCTTTGTGAATCGAGTAGAAGACATCTACAGCTGTAAGTCGGCCTGCGAATGCAGGATGTGTCATTCGAGAATTCTTTCACCATCGAAAGCGAGCGAAACTCCTATATTATTTCCACATCACCTTCAACGCGCGGAGATGTTTGCCCTTCCGCGATCAGATGAAAATGAGCTTGAGCGAACATTTCTCCCGGCACGCTTTGCGAGTAGTGTCCAACCTGCATTTGTCGTGAACCACGATGAATGTCGTCACTCAATCGTGAATTATCGTAACCCTTACCATTGGTTGCGAGAAAATTACGAATTCAAGACAACATTTGTAACCAATAGAATTCGAGGAAATGAGTCGGCAATTGCGTCAACGATCACGTGGGAAAGAAGGCAACCCACGCTTAGCTTCACGAACGAAGGACATTAAGCTTTTTGTCTTCGTAGCTGTCGGGCTTCACTGTGGACGTCGGAAAGCGCGGTATGTGAGTGAGCTTTTTTCATTTTCTTAAGCTTGTCATGAATTTCTTAAAAGGTGTTGTGTCAATAGGTCAGAGCTTTCGAAGTACGGGTCACTTCGGCCGAATAAATGGCTTTGACAGATGCTTTCAAGTTGTTGATCGATGCAGAGCTCGGCGTAGCCTTTCTGAAAAGTCCTTCGTCTTGTTTATTCAGTACCACTCGCTCGCGCGGCCGCTTCGCGACCTAACATATTCATCCCTGAAATTCATGAGGTCGACTTGTGGCAAGCATGTCTGAGCTCGGCGCCATAGAGCAGGGCGTAACTTATCAATATGTTCGATACTCGATAAAAATCGATCGTAATCGATACCTATTAATCGATTAATATCGGGGAGCAACTTCAGAATACCCGGCAACTAATTTGCATATCCTCTCAACGCTTTAGAACGAGGAAAACAGAAATAAGAATCTAGTCATATGCAAATTAATTGCGGGGTATTCTAAAGTTTAGCCAATATCGGAATATTGGAAATCGATCACTCGCGTCTTTGTGACTATCGATTTTGATCAATTTCTGTAATTAGCTATCGATTTTATCGATTTGTCCGACAAATATCGAAAATAAATTGACAAAGATTCTCTTTCATAAAGTTCGCAGTTTTACGCTAGAATTAACCTGCGATCCGGCGAAAAAGGGACGCCTGATCGCAGGTTACGCTAGAATGGGTCACAACACACTCGGACTAATTAACAATTAGACCCGTAGCCCGAAAGGGCTACGGGTCAATAGCCCATGAGGCGAAGCCGAATGGGCTATTGACCCGTGGCCCTTGAGGGCGAAGGGTCTAATTGTTTTAGTATCACCCAACTAGTCGGACAAAAAAGGCAATAATAAAGTTAGCAAATGCTTTGGGAAAAAACGAAAGAAAAACCCGCGAATTTCGCTACTCGATGACTAATACTATTAGACCCCTAGTAGCGTAGCCAATCAAAATGCAGGATTTGCATTAGTCCACTAGTTGGGTGATACTAATACACAGTAGTCCAAACTGAACTGATAAACATTCCCTTTACACCACAGGCGGCCCAGACGTTGAATACGATTAATACGTGACATTAGTCTGTTGACGATTGTGTTACGAATTTAGCCATTTATAAGACAATGTATGGGAATGCTTCGAAAATTGCTCTAAATGCTACCTGTGGAAAATAATTTCAATAAAATGGCTTACCTTATGTTTACATTACGATATTTCGATGTCTCTGGGTTCCTGGAGGTGGTTTAGAGCCATTTAGGCGAGTTTTACGTTCTGGCGGTTTTTCTTTAGGGGAAGCCAACCGCCAGAACGTAAAACTCGCCTAAATGGCTCTAAACCACCTCCAGGAACCCAGAGACATCGAAATAACGTAATGTAAACATAAGGTAAGCCATTTTATTGAAATTATTTTCCACAGGTAGCATTTAGAGCAATTTTCGAAGCATTCCCATACATTGTCTTATAAACGGCTAAATTCGTAACGCAATCGTCAACAGACTAATGTCACGTATTAATCGTATTCAACGTCTGGGCCGCCTGTGTTTACACTTTATTTAAAGTTTGACTATAGGATTTTTATTACTGAAATTTTGAAACTGAAAAGGAAAAACATAAACACCGCAACTGTTACGAAACTCAGGTACGAAACTATCGTTTCTGCTTTCACAATTAAAGTCATGTTTGTCTGGTGCCTCAACTTTGGAATTTAGCAGCAGAAATTATTACAAACATCACACATAAATAATTATGAAACAATTGCTTGATCCCTTTAAGCCATTCCACAATTGTGACCCTCTAAACGCTTTTGGGAATTTACCATAATTCGTTCTTATATAGTGTAGTTATTGGCAGATATTAAAGATGCTGTTTGAATAAGAAAGATTGTCGTTATTGTGGTCAGCTGCTCCGCAAACTCCGCACTCCGTAAGCCACCTGCGTGCCTCTCCATATGTGCTCGAAAATTACCCTTCTAATTTCTCGGAAAAAGGACAAAAGTTTGCCAGTTTCTACACTTGTGACTCGGGATATTAACTACGATTCTGACAATTCTCGAGTACACTCTTTTTTATATAAGAATATATTTTATAAGACTATCGAGGCTGAAATTTGCGAAATGTTAAGAATATTTTGAGAATAAAACCGAGGCTGAGATTTTGAAAAGGATAGATATAATTTTGTGCGTTGAAACATCAGTAAATACAATACAGTTTTATGATTACAGTTTTAAGTAATTACACTCAATTGTCCTTGACATAGCTGAAACAAAATCGGGTTCTTTCGTTTCCATCACGCTATTTCTGTGCGAAATGCTTTTTTCAAAGCCAAAACGGCCAAGTGTCATTTGACGTGACATCTTGGCCTCGCTGACTGCAGCGAGAAGCGACGGAACACGTGCACAATGTAACGTGATACTGATCCAGATACCAAACACTTGTAATTGATACCCAATAAATTCTAAAACGAAAATGTCACAAGCTATAATTTAAGAATATTACAAGGATATTTTCAGTCTAAAATCAGCAGAAAAATAAGAATATTCAGCCTGGGCCAGAAAAA
>JAHPZR010024260.1:0-10482 GCA_019787425.1 Platygyra sinensis | reverse complement strand
TATCATTTCAGCTAAAACAACTTAATTTGAGCCTGTGGGGACAATATCTCGTCATAAAAAGTACAGAGCAGAATATGAAGCTTTTAAGTATTAAAAGCATTTATTTTTCCCAAGAACTATCCACTGATATTGCTTTGTATGGAGTTACTATAACTTTGTCTAGAGACAAAGCTTCTTTCCCAGGCAACTCTCTAGACAAAGAAACCAGCGCCTTGGAAATACGAAGTTACTGTACAAAAATATGCGCAACATTGAAGATACAAAAATATTGTACAAAATTCCCACTCTAAATGTAAATAATTTACAAAGGAATGTATATTTAAAAAAATGACTAGACAAATTTGATTACATCCCATTGGGTCTAATGCATTTAACTGTCGAAAATTGTAAAAAAACATGTCGAGATCCGAGTGGATATGTATGGATAAACACCACCCAGTTGCTCTACTTAAAATTCATCCCAGGACAGATTACTAGATATAATACCAGTAGCCTACATGGAGGAAAATAGTGTCACGATACTGTCTCTCTACTTTTTTTTATCTACTAAGGTGATACAATAAGCACTTCAGGACTGGCTCGTAGGGAAACAGTGAGTTTTATCTACTTGAGACCCTAAATGTTCCCTGAGGGCAAGCCAAGGGGAACACTGAGGGTCGAGACCAGTCGTTTAGTGTTCTGCTATTCCTCCCAACTCAAAAAATAGAACTGCGAAAAAATTATTTGCCTGACGCGATAATAGTTAGTAAAGGGGGCTACTACCCCTCTACTAACTATGACGCCAACTAACACATAAATTTGCCATGGTTTTAAGGTGCAGGACCTGATCACGTGAGAGTCGAAAGTTCAAATTCAAGTTTTTTCGCCCTAAGGAGATGGTGAATTTTGACCCATAACATGTTACACGTTCTCCTCCAATCGGAAAACGTATTTGAGTTGCGAGGTACAACAAATCTTATCTCCCTGTTTTGCACCTCTACTGTTAATTGCTTACTTGATCTAAAGTTAGAAGCTGGAGGAAGAGAAAGAGGGACTACTAGAAATCTGATGTCCCCTCCAGGATGCTTCATAAGATGCAAGGGAAATGACTTTCTACAACTTCAAATATAGCCTCAAAAATAGTCTCCTGACACAATTCTTAAAACTACTTCTGATTCATCACCACGGAAAACCTCCGTTACGCATATTAACAGCAGATGCTTGATGGAATCATCACAACCACTGTATTCTCCTACAGTATGCTGATATGGTTATGTTCTAAAGGGACTTTGCCATACATAGATAATACCTAATTATGTTAAATCTGGTTATTGGTAATTTTAACACCCACTGGGTTTATCGAATAAGAATACCCCCAATGATGCCTCGACACTTGACAAGCTGTGGTAGGTACTATCAAGTACTTAAATTTCTTATTTGGAAATACAGTAAATAGGTTTTCCTTGATTTAAATTTTTTTTCACCACAATTATCATAAGTACCAGAGCCCTTTACCTTTTTTACGATTAGCAGCTACTCACCAAACAAAGTGGTATAACAAGAAGTTCTCTAGTGCATGTTTCACAGAATGCAGTCATTATGAAAGTACAAATGACACCAAAAAAATGTTTCGACAAAAAACATGTTGGCAAGGCACCAGCATTTTTCAAACTTTCTAAAACTATCAACTGGTTTGCCAAATCTAGGTGAAAAATGGATTGTAATAAAAATTATTGAATGTAAGCTGAGTATGGTACTAAGTATGCTGTTAATTCCAACTTGTTCAAATTTTACGAGAAAGAACTGTTTTTATTGCACTCTCAGTATGGTTATTTGGCTGCGAATGCGCTCTGTTACAAGTATTCGCACTAAATGTGATTAACTAGGTAATGGTCCATTTTCGAGTGTGACTGAGCAATTCTTCATCATGTCGCAGCATGTTATGAGGTAATCGTAAATGATTCTAATTAGCTAACAAGCCAATTTACAGCCAATAAGTTGCAACATAAAAAATACAGTAACCAGAGGAATTTAATTGCCTGTATATTATTAACAAGTAATCAAATGACATTTTTATGCAGATTCACATGAATAAGCTCTCAAAAATGTTTTAAAGACTACAAATTGCACTTGCTCTATGGACTTGTGCAATGATTTCAAATCTTTTCATCATCTAATTGTGCTAATTTCTTCAAAATTGCACTGGAATCATCTGATTACCTACACAGACTGCATGCTGGACATCACATGGCAACACTTATTTATTCACCGGTTTGTGGTACCCTTGGATTTCTAAATTTTAAGATAGTCTACAAGTAATGCAAGGCACAGCTGGAATTGCATCTTAAGAATTTGATTCCAGAGAAAAGTCAAGGCACAGTCTTCTTTAGATACATAATCAAATGTTAGTTTTAATGACTCCTGTGAGTATATCAGTTTTGTATTTGGTCATATCATAATCAAAATTAAATGTCACACTTTTTGTGAATAATTCTAAGACTGCTTATACGTTATAACCAGGACTTGATAACCTCAAAAAATTACCCATTTGGATTCCAACTATCTGTAGACGTAGTCGTTCAGAGTTGATTACTGGTTACAACATGATCCCAAGTTGTTAAACCTACCTTTAATTTCGAAATTAGGCACTAATTAGCCTGTTTGACAAGCAAGCAAAGCTTAAAGATCAATGTCTACTGTGTGCGGTGAATGTTAGCCTGTTAATAAGGGTTAATAAAATTAAGATTACTTGATAATCAACACATCTACCCCTTGATAGAGGCAACAATGGTGTCACAAAAGTGGCAAAATTAACACTAATCAACACTGCATCGAGTAATGTTCCACTATTTATTCTTTGGCTCCACAAATTACAATTACTGGCAGTTTAGCAATGAGTTTAAAACAAACACTGCAAGAATCTATTTACTGGACTCCATGTAGCGACTGCAAATCACAGTTGTTTGATCACAAACTGATGGCATCATAATGTTACGGCTTGTTCCGCAGGTCCCATTACTTCACAAGGTGGATACAATTTTGCCTTTCTTCGTGGAGATACTTTTGGTTCCTAGTAATGCCTGCCATTGTCTTAAAAGGTGGTGATGGTCTAAATTACAGCATCTACTGCAAAATGCCAATGCAATGATTTTTTTCATTGCAAACAGGATTATGAACAGTCTCAAATACTTGTAAATGAATTCAAGCCTACATTGCTATATAAACAAGCCTGCTAGTGGTTCTGGAAAATCTCACAGTCAAATGAAATGCCTTTTTGACAATGCTTCAGGGCAATATTTCAATAGTGATTGAGAATTTAGAATAACTGTGATTTGATTGTTTAAATTACCCAACTGTTAACTGTGCTTTAAAATACAGCTACAACTCCGAGAACAAATTCGAACTTTTAAACCATGATTTTCACTTTGACAATTTCAACTTAACCTACTAAATTTTTTTTTCTCGATCTCTTAATTTCATTTCTTCTCCTTTGACAAATAGGTAATGTTATCGGGTCAAAAATAAAATGGAGCATCGCAACTTTGTTGCAGATATTTGAATTCAAATTTGCGAGAAGCTGCTTAACAAACTGTCCACTGATGTTGGAAAATTGCATTACATCAGTACTGAGTTGCCATAAAAGGACATCTTGTTTGACTGTGTAAATATATTAATGGTAACTTTAGAACGCAAACAAAACATGAGAACAAAGCAAATTGGATTCAAAGCACATTTAGTTAATTTTTGAACCTAAAGAAATTCTGTAGCCACAAAGCTAAACTGAAACATTACTGATGCAGTGGATCATGTTTAAAATATACATAACAACTGTTTACCAGTTTACCCCAGATATTACTTCCAGTTTGGATATATTATGGTTTACTTACAACCCAAAATGGTTGGTAACGTGCTTGTGGGGACAATATCTCGCCATAAAAAGTACAGAGCAGAATATGAAGCTTTTAAGTATTAAAAGCATTTATTTTTCCCAAGAACTATCCACTGATATTGCTTTGTATGGAGTTACCATAACTTTGTCTAGAGACAAAGCTTTCCCAGACAACTCTCTAGACAAAGAAACCAGCGCCTTGGAAATATGAAGTTACTGTACAAAAATATGCGCAACATTGAAGATACAAAAATATTGTACAAAATTCCCACTCTAAATGTAAATAATTTACAAAGGAATGTATATTTTAAAAAAATGACTAGAAAAATTTGATTAATCCCATTGGGTCTAATGCATTTAACTGTCGAAAATTGTATAAAAAACATGCCGAGATCCGAGTGGATATGTATGGATAAACACCACCCAGGTGCTCTACTTAAAATTAATCCCAGGACAGATTACTAGATATAATACCAGTACCCTACATGGGGGAAAATAGTGACACAATACTGTCTCTCTACTTTTTTATCCACTAAGGTGATACAATAAGCACTTCTGGACTAGCCCGTAGGGAAACAGTGAGTTTTATCTACTTGAGACTCTAAATGTTCCCCGAGGGCAAGCCAAGGGGAACACTGAGGGTCGAGACCAGTCGTTTAGTGTTCTGCTATTCCTCCCAACTCAAAAAATAGAACTGCGAAAAAATTATTTGCCTGACGCGAACATAGTTAGTAAAGGGGGCTACTACCCCTCTACTAACTATGACGCCAACTAACACATAAATTTGCCACGATTTTAAGGTGCACGACCTGATCACGTGAGAGTCGAAAGTTCAATTCAAGTTTCTTCGCCCTTGGGAGATGGTGAGTTTTGACCCATAACACGTTACAACGTTTTCCTCCAATCGGAAAACGTATTTGAGTTGCGAGGTACAACAAACCTTATCTCCCTGTTTTGCAACTAAATATTAAATTGTTAATAGCTTATTAAGGGTTAAATTGGGTAAAGAATATATTAATGAATACAAGTAATATTATAAAAGTATAGCTTATTTAGTCACTACAAAGTAGTCTAAAATAATTGTATATTAATTTATAGTGCTCAAAGTTTGTGCATATGCTATTTTAGAGGCAAAAGAAAATATAACTTATATGTAAAAAGTCAGTGTAAATAGTTCACAGGATGCAGTTTGTTAATGAAAGAATGAATCAGCATGTCCATTTTCTATTGTTAAGTTTCTGAGAGCAGTGGCATGGCCCCCAGGCAATGTTTCAACCACTATGGCACACTAACCCTTTTGCCCCTCAAAAAAGAAATCATTGCCTTTGTGGATAACTTAAGCAAATTTATACAGGCAGCTGGTTACTCCATAGCATACTCATAGTTGCCATAGAATTTATAAAACTTGTTTGTTCCAGGAATTCTTAGACACTGGGAAGACAACCTGGGATTTGCACACTCAACAGGTGGCATGCAATATGAGAACGGAGAACTCATCATCCCACGTGCTGGAAGATACTATGTCTACAGCCAATTGTACTTTCAAGTAGAAGATGACAGAGCTCATTTGATTCACTTTGTACATCTAAATAGAACTGGTGATCAGCAGGTTATAATGCGTTCTGTGACATCAAGATGTCGCGCCAAGAAATCAAAGACATACCTGTATAGCAGCTACCAAGGTGCTGTTTTTGAGCTGCACAATGGTGACCACATCCTAGTGGGCGTGTCAGAAGATAACACCCATTCAATATCAACGGGTGAGTCGGCAAGCTTCTTCGGAGCCTTCTTGATAAATTAGTTTTACAAAAGTAGGAATAATAATCATATCATGTAGCAATCAATAAATTATGCACCGTTCACATTCACTGTGGAGTAATCTGTCAAAAGTCCAGAGATGTTGAAGTAACAAGCTGCAGTGAGTAAAGAGATGTATGTCTTTGTGTACACAATTTTTTCTTCATAGCAAAGAAGGGCTGAGGTGTGACCCAGAAATGTACACACTGAACAATTGTGCAGCTACTTAAGGAGATTCGTGTAGATTTGCAGAGACAATTCTCCGATCTATGAGGATCTCATAATCCGCATGAAATTTAAACCTCCATTCACAGATGTTCCTTGAGTATAGGAAGAATTTACAGTTCAAGTACCATCTGTTTCTCCCGACTTCGTTGAGCTCCACTCCCACTAGCACTGTGCACTAATATACTAACCAACAAGCACGTTACCAACCATTTTGGGTTGTAAGTAAACCATAATATATCCAAACTGGAAGTAATATCTGGGGTAAACTGGTAAACAGTTGTTATGTATATTTTAAACATGATCCACTGCATCAGTAATGTTTCAGTTTAGCTTTGTGGCTACAGAATTTCTTTAGGTTCAAAAATTAACTAAATGTGCATTGAATCCAATTTGCTTTGTTCTCATGTTTTGTTTGCGTTCTAAAGTTACCATTAATATATTTACACAGTCAAACAAGATGTTTTATGGCAACTCAGTACTGATGTAATGCAATTTTCCAACATCGTGGACAGTTTGTTAAGCAGCTTCTCGCAAATTTGAATTCAAATATCTGCAACAAAGTTGCGATGCTCCATTTTATTTTTGACCCGATAACATTACCTATTTGTCAAAGGAGAAGAAATGAAATTAAGAGATCGAGAAAAAAAAATTTAGTAGGTTAAGTTGAAATTTCAAAGTGAAAATCATGGTTTAAAAGTTCGAATTTGTTCTCGGAGTTGTAGCTGTATTTTAAAGCACAGTTAACAGTTGGGTAATTTAAACAATCAAATCACAGTTATTCTAAATTCTCAATCACTATTGAAATATTGCCCTGAAGCATTGTCAAAAAGGCATTTCATTTGACTGTGAGATTTTCCAGAACCACTAGCAGGCTTGTTTATATAGCAATGTAGGCTTGAATTCATTTACAAGTATTTGAGACTGTTCATAATCCTGTTTGCAATGAAAAAAATCATTGCATTGGCATTTTGCAGTAGATGCTGTAATTTAGACCATCACCACCTTTTAAGACAATGGCAGGCATTACTAGGAACCAAAAGTATCTCCACGAAGAAAGGCAAAATTGTATCCACCTTGTGAAGTAATGGGACCTGCGGAACAAGCCGTAACATTATGATGCCATCAGTTTGTGATCAAACAACTGTGATTTGCAGTCGCTACATGGAGTCCAGTAAATAGATTCTTGCAGTGTTTGTTTTAAACTCATTGCTAAACTGCCAGTAATTGTAATTTGTGGAGCCAAAGAATAAATAGTGGAACATTACTCGATGCAGTGTTGATTAGTGTTAATTTTGCCACTTTTGTGACACCATTGTTGCCTCTATCAAGGGGTAGATGTGTTGATTATCAAGTAATCTTAATTTTATTAACCCTTATTAACAGGCTAACATTCACCGCACACAGTAGACATTGATCTTTAAGCTTTGCTTGCTTGTCAAACAGGCTAATTAGTGCCTAATTTCGAAATTAAAGGTAGGTTTAACAACTTGGGATCATGTTGTAACCAGTAATCAACTCTGAACGACTACGTCTACAGATAGTTGGAATCCAAATGGGTAATTTTTTGAGGTTATCAAGTCCTGGTTATAACGTATAAGCAGTCTTAGAATTATTCACAAAAAGTGTGACATTTAATTTTGATTATGATATGACCAAATACAAAACTGATATACTCACAGGAGTCATTAAAACTAACATTTGATTATGTATCTAAAGAAGACTGTGCCTTGACTTTTCTCTGGAATCAAATTCTTAAGATGCAATTCCAGCTGTGCCTTGCATTACTTGTAGACTATCTTAAAATTTAGAAATCCAAGGGTACCACAAACCGGTGAATAAATAAGTGTTGCCATGTGATGTCCAGCATGCAGTCTGTGTAGGTAATCAGATGATTCCAGTGCAATTTTGAAGAAATTAGCACAATTAGATGATGAAAAGATTTGAAATCATTGCACAAGTCCATAGAGCAAGTGCAATTTGTAGTCTTTAAAACATTTTTGAGAGCTTATTCATGTGAATCTGCATAAAAATGTCATTTGATTACTTGTTAATAATATACAGGCAATTAAATTCCTCTGGTTACTGTATTTTTTATGTTGCAACTTATTGGCTGTAAATTGGCTTGTTAGCTAATTAGAATCATTTACGATTACCTCATAACATGCTGCGACATGATGAAGAATTGCTCAGTCACACTCGAAAATGGACCATTACCTAGTTAATCACATTTAGTGCGAATACTTGTAACAGAGCGCATTCGCAGCCAAATAACCATACTGAGAGTGCAATAAAAACAGTTCTTTCTCGTAAAATTTGAACAAGTTGGAATTAACAGCATACTTAGTACCATACTCAGCTTACATTCAATAATTTTTATTACAATCCATTTTTCACCTAGATTTGGCAAACCAGTTGATAGTTTTAGAAAGTTTGAAAAATGCTGGTGCCTTGCCAACATGTTTTTTGTCGAAACATTTTTTTGGTGTCATTTGTACTTTCATAATGACTGCATTCTGTGAAACATGCACTAGAGAACTTCTTGTTATACCACTTTGTTTGGTGAGTAGCTGCTAATCGTAAAAAAGGTAAAGGGCTCTGGTACTTATGATAATTGTGGTGAAAAAAAATTTAAATCAAGGAAAACCTATTTACTGTATTTCCAAATAAGAAATTTAAGTACTTGATAGTACCTACCACAGCTTGTCAAGTGTCGAGGCATCATTGGGGGTATTCTTATTCGATAAACCCAGTGGGTGTTAAAATTACCAATAACCAGATTTAACATAATTAGGTATTATCTATGTATGGCAAAGTCCCTTTAGAACATAACCATATCAGCATACTGTAGGAGAATACAGTGGTTGTGATGATTCCATCAAGCATCTGCTGTTAATATGCGTAACGGAGGTTTTCCGTGGTGATGAATCAGAAGTAGTTTTAAGAATTGTGTCAGGAGACTATTTTTGAGGCTATATTTGAAGTTGTAGAAAGTCATTTCCCTTGCATCTTATGAAGCATCCTGGAGGGGACATCAGATTTCTAGTAGTCCCTCTTTCTCTTCCTCCAGCTTCTAACTTTAGATCAAGTAAGCAATTAACAGTAGAGGTGCAAAACAGGGAGATAAGATTTGTTGTACCTCGCAACTCAAATACGTTTTCCGATTGGAGGAGAACGTGTAACATGTTATGGGTCAAAATTCACCATCTCCTTAGGGCGAAAAAACTTGAATTTGAACTTTCGACTCTCACGTGATCAGGTCCTGCACCTTAAAACCATGGCAAATTTATGTGTTAGTTGGCGTCATAGTTAGTAGAGGGGTAGTAGCCCCCTTTACTAACTATTATCGCGTCAGGCAAATAATTTTTTCGCAGTTCTATTTTTTGAGTTGGGAGGAATAGCAGAACACTAAACGACTGGTCTCGACCCTCAGTGTTCCCCTTGGCTTGCCCTCAGGGAACATTTAGGGTCTCAAGTAGATAAAACTCACTGTTTCCCTACGAGCCAGTCCTGAAGTGCTTATTGTATCACCTTAGTAGATAAAAAAAAGTAGAGAGACAGTATCGTGACACTATTTTCCTCCATGTAGGCTACTGGTATTATATCTAGTAATCTGTCCTGGGATGAATTTTAAGTAGAGCAACTGGGTGGTGTTTATCCATACATATCCACTCGGATCTCGACATGTTTTTTTACAATTTTCGACAGTTAAATGCATTAGACCCAATGGGATGTAATCAAATTTGTCTAGTCATTTTTTTAAATATACATTCCTTTGTAAATTATTTACATTTAGAGTGGGAATTTTGTACAATATTTTTGTATCTTCAATGTTGCGCATATTTTTGTACAGTAACTTCGTATTTCCAAGGCGCTGGTTTCTTTGTCTAGAGAGTTGCCTGGGAAAGAAGCTTTGTCTCTAGACAAAGTTATAGTAACTCCATACAAAGCAATATCAGTGGATAGTTCTTGGGAAAAATAAATGCTTTTAATACTTAAAAGCTTCATATTCTGCTCTGTACTTTTTATGACGAGATATTGTCCCCACAGGCTCAAATTAAGTTGTTTTAGCTGAAATGATAGACATTTTTACTACGAATACTACTCTGTACAGTACCAAAATTCCAAATTTATTTTCGTAATATCGAAAAATATATATTACGACTTCAGTACAGCTAGGAATCGACCTTAATCGTATTCCCGGTAGTGGACTGGATCTAGCTTGCAGTGGAGGCTCATGTTGGATCATTAAACAGAGGTTACTGTTATTTGCATTAGCCTCAGTTTCATGCTAGTTCCAGTCCCATGCCGAGAATACGAATACAGCCCATTTTCACAAGCTTAGGTTTCATTCCCCTCACTCGGAGGTTCTTTTGCATATATACATTTTTTTCTATTTACTAGCAGAAGTAACGGTTGCGTCCCAGGTTTTTTTTAGTCGACTTTAAAGTGTATTTTGTGCCTGTGTTACTCTTCTCACATCTTCCTCTCTTGATGACTGGAAGCGGGTACAGAGCAGAAGAGCCAGCTTAAGCGTGTCTAGTCGGTTTAGAAGGAAAATATTTAGGCTCGGGTAGTCTTGTAATAAAAGC
>JAHPZR010024258.1:10000-45000 GCA_019787425.1 Platygyra sinensis | reverse complement strand
TGGTGACGGTATTCAAAACGAGCAACGTTGAGCTTCCCAATGATTGTAAATCATAAGGAAAAATGGAGACTTGAAATCGGTACGTGAAACAGCTTAAGGCTTTTCAAATAGCCAGTTAAGGCGGAAAAACGATGACAAGTGGAGAGGATGTCAACAGCAAAGATAAGAGCAATCCGGAGCTGAAATGAGTTCGCAGACCAACAACAACAAGCTTTATTACCACGTGTGAGAACGAGGCTTATGCTAATACCTTAAGTGTGAACGTCTGAATCACTTCGCCCGACAGTGCGATAGTGCAGCCAGTAACGGAAAAGACAGGAGCGTTAACGAAGTGGAGCTGCCGCTAGAGAAAGACGCACACGTGGTGTCCCAAGAAGAGGAGTTAAAAGATCTATATTTGTATTCTTTGAAGGCAGGAAGTCACAGAATCCAATATTTGCCGTTGACACCAATCGCATTTCTATCCTACACCGGGACACACAGGCTGAAGTCACGGTGGTTACCTAAAAGAACTATGGGAAATTCAAGCAAGCCGTCTCCTACAGCACACTAGCGTGTGATCAGAAGCTACTTCGGAGAAGATAAGGGAAGAAGATTCATAGCAACACTTACTACAGGAGGGAAATTGAGGTAGCATGGCATGTTCATGAATTAAATGTCAAGGTGACACCACACATATTAGCCGTAGGGCCGCCGAACCGATAACTCTCTTAGAGTACCACAAGTACCTGACCTCCAGTAGGCCACTGCTATTTATGGGGGAAGTGAACAAGCGACAGTCGACCTAGTTGAGGAGTACAAGGATGTGTATTCTCAGACTCAGGGAAGTTGAAAAGAGTCAAGGCGAAACCACGTATGCACACGCAGGCCCAAGACGCAAAAGGTGCCGCGCAGAAACAGAGAAAAATTTGATGAGATTCTCTGCAGATGCGAGAAAATGGGTTCCACAAAAGATGTTGGGGACAAGCCAACAAGTACAGAGAGAGAACCAGACATGTTATTCCGACGTAAAGAGAGCTGAATACAAGACTCAAAGGAGTCCCGTATTTCTCTAGATGTGAACGGTGGCTACATGCAGCTAGAGCTGGCCGACGAAAGGAGAAAACTCACTATAATTTGCGCACAAAAAGGGTTTAAACGCTTTAATAGACTTTAACTAGGGTCAACAGCGCGGCAGAGATCTGGAGGAGGTTCACGATGTCTTAAAGCGCAAGAACCAAATGCCGTCAGCATTCAGTCATAAAGACATCATGAGTTCTTTGAAAAGGTGTTTGAAGCTAAGCGAAGGCATATCGCTAGACCCAGTTAAGGTAGCATCCCTAAAGGCAACAGGGCCCCGCAGTAAGCAGTGGAGGTACACTCCTTCCTATTCCTCACTGTAGCAAACGCTGACTTGTTGGAGGGATTTGAACACGTCACTGCACCGCTAAGACTGATAATAGTAAGTTTTGTACACAGCCCCTAAGGTCACTTGAAAGGGTCCAGGAAATGCTAACGGATGACATGGTTGAAACCATCAGTGCCTGAAGCAGTCACCGTACAGGTCTCAGACTTAAAGAAAAGTATAGCTGAAGGATATTTTACGACGAAAAAGAAGAGAGTACCTTGCCTCCAGTATGACCCTTTTATTACGAAGTTGGCTGTCGTAGAAGGGCTTGCAGTCCGAGGTGTGCGAATAGTAGTTCCCAGCGCTCTGCGGCATAAGGTAACGAAGCTCGCGCTGAAAGGCCACCAAGACATCAAAAAGATGAAAGATTACCTAAGCGCCAAAGTGTGATTTCCAGGGCTGGACAAAATGCTAGCGGCATACATGCTCAGGGAACCCTGGAAAGAAATTATGTACTGGTTACAAGCAGTCTAGGTGGGCGGAAGTAGAATATATCCCTTCAAAAGTTGCCAGAGTGGTGAAACCAAAGATGGATAAAGTCTTTGCCTCGCTAGGCATACCAGTTTGGGTAAGCAGTGACAATGGACCCCTTTTCAATGGCAAGGGTTTCAATGACTTCTGCAAGTATTTGTCATTCGACATGAGCAAGCGAGCCGCTGCATCCGATAGGCCGAGCATTTCATGAGAATATTGAAGAAGATGCAAAGAGTAACCAAGTTAGTTTCAAGCAGGAAGTATACAGATTCCTGTATGTCTAGAAATCGGTGCCTTAATGCACCACCAAGATTTCTCCGGCGAATCTGATGTATCTCAATTACGAGTTTCGGAACAGGCCTCTCATTGGAAGACTTCCTCGTCAACATGACATCTGAAGAACTGAACCGGAGAGGTCTCAAGAATAAAATGTAAGTAATGGGTTATTTAGATGACAATAATTATGTCAAAACCTCTAACAAACAGACAGGTGGCTGTGCTGTCACGAAGGAAGGCAATCAACATGGTCACTTCTCCGCATGAGGCAGATTCATTAATGGTTCATTACAGTAGAGGCACCATTTTAAAGAAAATATAAATAAACTGATGTAGGTAAATAGTCGATGAAAATGTAAAAAGAGCAATGGTTGACGATTACCACTGGTTCGCTCACGAAAATGTTATCAACATGATAATTTAGCCAAGTCCCATATGGGATTTGAACCCACGACCAGCTCCGTGCCATAGTAGGATGCTCTAATCACCATAGAGTCTCCAGTAGCTCAGTGGTTAGAGCATCCGACTGGATCACGAGGGGTCGTACGTTCAAATCTCATCTGGAACTCGTACTTTTCCCCAGTTTACGTTTCTCCTTACGATAATTTCTACCGCCGTTTTCCGCCGTTATCGTGACCGTGGTCAGAGAAAGGAAAATCCGACCGCGCTAAAACCAATCAGATCGCAGGATTTATTATCTTGCTTGTTTGTTAAAGAAACTGTATGTCAATTGTGTGTCACTAAATTTTGATCTTTGATCTTTTGTTTTACATGACTCTCTATTTTTTCCAGTTTCCAACATCTAATTGCAGAAATTTGTGAATGTTTACATTCCATAAGCATTCTGGCTTGATTTTGTATAAATTTCCGTTACTTTTTGACTTTTTAAAAACATGATCAGATCCATGATTGAGGAGTCAAGTTGCCTTGTCAAAAATCGTCATTTGGCTTCAAATGACGCTATTATCGATAAAAATAGTGTCATCTTGTAGAGAAAGCTCATAGCTATATACTCAATGTATTAACGAATCGAACGCGGTTTAGCGTTGTCTGTACTCTTATCGACAACGAGTACGCGTCATCACAGCGTTCAAAATGTTGTGGCCACTGTGATGACGCGTTTGGTTGTCGATAAGAACACAGACAACGCTAAACCGCTGATTGATTTAAGATCTTGTTTCTATTTAACAATTAGACTACGAGCCCGAGTTTTCTACGAGCAGATAGTCAACGAGGCGCAGCCGAGTTGACTATCGCTCGTAGAAAACCAGGGCGAGTAGTGTAATTATTTTAGTTTAAATTTACCGTAGTCTCATTGCATAAAAAGAAAAAAAATGTCAACTAACGCGTAGAAAAGAGCTGTTTTATTATGTTAGTTCAGGTTCAAACGTGACGCGCGATGTGCACTGATGCGTAACTGTTGACTATTTAACAATTATTCTTTGAAATCGAGGTAAATATTCTGTCACTTTTCACCGAGATTGAGAAGAATAATTGTTTTAGTATATACACAGGAAGTGATCTCAACAACATTTTCAGAAGGAAACCATTCAAAATCGATTTAATTGTCTCTCAATTCATGCGCGGAAAACGTGCGAGCGGTACAAAGCATGCGCGAATTCGCGAAACTATTTACAGAATCTTGGAACATGGAAAATCTGTAGTTAATCTTCGAAAAAACCTCGTGACAGTCTAGAATTATGGTCCTTAAACACCGTTCAAATCAGTGTGAATCAAAAGTATGCTTTATTCAAAAGTAAGCTTTATTTTTGTTTGGCTTACGCATTATTCACTCGGTAGGGGATGAATAATGCTCATTAGCCAGAGATAGCGAACCAATCAGATTGCTTAAAACACCAAGATCACTGAGTGTGTATATACTAACAGCAGATAGTCGACGGTAATATAGCCAATCAAATTCAGGGATTCACAATAGACTACGGTAAATTTATACTAAAATTCGATAGAAACACGGAAGCTGATATTTTTTCCTTTTTTCGTCGCTGTGCCTTCTAAAAGAAATAGAAAACATGTTCTCACCGTTTCTATCGAGTTTTAGTAGAATTCTACTAGTATACTAATGCAAATGCTGTAATCTGATTGGCTGAGCTATTGCACACTGTCAGCCATTAGTGTGCAGTGGCTGGAACTCGTCTACGAAATGGCAACGTTTTTTCGTTTTCCTAAGTTCTGGAGGAAAGTTTTGATGAAAATGGATAATTAAAATCCCGAGAAGACTAAACGAAGGACATTTACGGATTCTTGACTTAAAAGAAGTTGAAATTATTGAAAAAAATGATGCGCCCGCGTATACACTTCAATGTTAAATGCCAATTCAATCCGGTCAATCCTTTTAAGGCGCAAAGTTTAATCATACGTCGAGAAATAATTGGAAACCGTTATTTGAAGTTAATTTTAGAAAGCCTTCTACTAAAACAATTAGATTATTCGCTCTCGATTTCTATGAGGTGAAAGTTGATTCGGCCTTCGGCCTCATCAACTATCACCTCCTAAAAATCGAGAGCGAATAATCCAATTGTTAAACAGAAACACTCGCAAACGTTTGGGAGAACTCGAAAAAGCTGTGGAAATACTCGCCTATCGGTTGGTGTTCCCACAGCCCTTCTCGTTCTCCCAAACTTTCATTTGCGTTTCTATAACTCGATGGAAACACGGTACATGTTTTCTATTTCTTA
The DNA here is from genome assembly GCA_019787425.1 of Platygyra sinensis. Lineage (NCBI taxonomy): Eukaryota > Metazoa > Cnidaria > Anthozoa > Scleractinia > Merulinidae > Platygyra > Platygyra sinensis. Next base: position 40,167 of record JAHPZR010024258.1, on the reverse strand, counting down.
CATAAATAAAGTTGGTTTTTGAGTGCGCGAGCGAAAAAGGCATTGCATGACACGTTGACGCGAGCAGCGTTCTCTGGACTGTTATCGACAACGGCAAATTAGCCAATCAGATTGCGACTAGCAATTGTGAAAAAAAAATTCAATTGTCTGTGTATCAACAGGACAAAATCCCAGGATTGAGAGAACTCCCCCTCAAGTTTTTACAAAATTTAAATGGCTTTGGATCCGCCGTCACATTGGCAAAAAGTTGCATTAAACATTTCAGATATCAATTTAGAATGATAAGAAGTGCTAGAAACCGGTATGAGCCATCTGTAAAGTCTAAGTGCCCTTTTTCTGACGTAGTTTTAATAAACTAAATATTCTCATCCTATACAAAGTCACACAAATCTACTTACCAGAAAGAGGGACTTTAAGCTGAGCCTTAGTTACAGTTATGTTTAAGGCAAGTTGTCCATCAGGATGTTCCACCAAGTAGTCGTCTAAGGGTCCTAGAGTTCCATTTTTTTGTTCAAATCCCTGGAAGTCTCCTGTGATAAACCAATCACGAGGTGGGTCTTTGAAGCCATCACAAAGACTGTAATCAAGGTAAATTATTACTTTATAGACACCAGGCTCCGTAATAAGAAATAGAGCCTCGTAAGTTCCATTATTGTGATCAAAAACAGTGGCCGCAACGCTTGTTGGGCCACGTACGAAAATCCTCCAGGTGTCTCCACCAATCAATTTCGTTCGATTGTCTGAGGTTTTTGACTGGATGAAAATCTTGCTGAACTCTCCCGCTGGTCTGATATCTTTGAATATAATGTCGCTTGTTGTGGCGTTGGTTCTGTTGTTTTTTTCCCAATGATCCTTCACTAATCCCCAGGCCATATTGTCAGCGCAAGGCTTAATTATATCCTCCCAGTCTACTCGTGCACGGCGCTGACGGAGCCACTCGTGTCGGAAATCTTGCAACTTCCTTAAAATTACTGGCTGCCCTGTTTCACTACTGCTCTCATCTATATTTTTACGAGGATGGTCTTTTACCTTCATCGTATTAAGCGAACTGTTAAATCGGAAAATATACTGTTTAGCAAATGAATGTTCAAAATGCGTGTCATTGTTCATCATAGCGGTGACATACAGCAAGCAGATGACAAGTACTATACCAAGGCAAAAGGAGAAAACGAGGTACTGCATCATGCGAAGCACTGGTTGGTTGTGGTTCTTAGGAAGCTGAGAACGTGATGACATCGTCTTAGCAAACTAGATTTCGCTGAAAAATGTAGAAAAGGATAACTTAGGTGTTTATTACTATGTGGAAAGAAATGCGCGTTTGCTTCAATCTTGCATGTTACCCTAAGTGATTGTCATCATGAACTCAGACCAATTTTCCAGCCAAGTAAAACCAAAATCATTAGTGAATTTTATGCATGTCTTCCCCCTCAAGCCTGCTGCATGTATTTGCTTGTGTTGGCAGTGCTGCACTATACTGTCTGTATCGTTGGCGATTGAACACAGAGATTACTTGCTTGCAGTGATTAAAAACAGGGGTAAATCTCAGTCCCTAATATGTTAGCTGTATAGCACGTACTGTATTTTGCGATTGACGTTAGAGTCTGGAGCGTACAACGGGAAGAGAGAAGCCTGCGTAGCAGGCGTTTGAAAAAAAATTACGGGAATGGAACTAAACTGGTAGGGGTGCGAAAAATACGGAGCAGAGGGTGGGGGTGAGGTGAGCGAAGGAAACGCCTGCAATCAATCCCAGACATTTTACCGAACGCCCCCAAACATGCCGCGCTCCCTTGGGACGCCAACTGTCACATGAGAACCAATGATAGAGGGAGCGTTGCACTAGAGCGAATTTTATTGTTTTACCAAAAATTGGGTCAAAATTGGAGCTTTCTCTAATGCGACCCCTACCAGGAAAATTTGGAAAACATTGGTTAGTGGACCGAAAAGATCAAAGACAACGTAATGTACGGGCGTGTGGGTCAGGCACATTTTTCCAAAATCGCCCAAAAAATATCATTAGACGTGTCACTGCGTGTTTATTTTAAAGAAGATTGATGCACCGGTTGCCTTCACGAGAAAGCGCACGAAAACCAAGAGAAAACATTGAGACGCTCAACATGGATAGTCGATCTCGTCTAAGCTCGATAAAACTGATGGAAGAAACGACGTCTCTGTTCAAATATGTAACTTTCTCGAAGTTAGCAGCAGTCCGCTATGACGAAAAACCCGAAAACGATGGACAAAGATGTTATATCCGTGATATTGTGACAAGAAGGAACGTACTGTGCTTGACAGTTCGACTGAATCAATCAGCCGGCGGCACAATAGATTGCACGATATATGTTCCCGAAATATTTCAAACCTTTTCCCACGAAAGCAATGACTCAGTGTACTAAGAGACTTTAAAACATATCTGCGAAGCAACATGCAAATAACCGGGGTAACCATGTACTCTCCTACGGGTATTTGATAAATGAATTGCAAGGACATCCTCTTTACGAACTAATCTCTAATGGCAGCTTCTTGCTCCGGTTTTAGAACGATGAGTTTGCCGTTTTGCAAAAGGTCTTTGGATGTTTCCTGAACAGAAAATTTAAAGACCCCTTCCAGCGCTTTTTCAGACTCGGCCATATCTATTTTCAACTTGTTGTGTTCCGGATGTCGGATTATGCATGAAAATGTTATTTCTGACGAGTGAGCTAGCGAATAAGGCTGAAATTACTATTTTGTCGGCACGAGATACAACAAGGGCCTGGGTTCCAGGCCGGGGCATCATGGGTAGAAATGTAGGGGTATATAAGATCGGGTATAACACGTGGTTGTCATTTAGGCTTCAGAACCAACCGCGTCCTTTTCGTTTCGTTTTGTTTAATTTTTCCCTTTGCCGTACGCGTAATGTCGGTTACCACAGACGAAGTGCCTGACCAGATTAAAGCCAACAACGATCAGTTAAGGTATCAGTGTACTCCAAATTTGATCATTTTTCAAAAAAGATTGTTTTTCGCTTTTTCAGATAGATATTATTGCAATCTTTCATTTAAAGAAAATTCTATGAGAAAAAGATTGATTCTAAGCAAAGTTATTAACGAAAAACGTTTCTTGCCATTAATTATCTCTAATTGATAGTTGTCAACACCCTGTCGACACTTTGTCACGAGAGTAAATTTGCATTAAAAGCTCGCGTGACAGACGCGATGTTGTTCGATTTGTCGATGTGCTACTTGAGTATTTATAGATTACAAATTTAGTAGCCTATATCTATCCCACGTCATCGAAGAAAAAACGCAAAAGTTCTTGTCCTTTTGCTAGTGCGAAGTTCTCAAGAAACCTTCAAAGAGGAAAAAGGGTTCAATTTCATTCGTGAAGGAGCAAGCGGATGTGTTTGCGGCTAGTGATCAAGAACAAAATCGATGGGAGAACGATACCGTTAGTGCTAGCCGGGCGAAAACTGAAGGCAAAGGCAAAGACGAACCCGCAGAACCAGACTCACAAGAGTAATAGCAAAAGTTGGTAGAACAACTGTTGCGACGATCGCCTGCAAGAAAATCTCTTGAAATCAGTTTCTTGTCGGTTTTGTCACGCAGATGTGACTTTGTTGGAGAATGTTTCTGTAAGATCCGGGCTTGGTTCATGTTGGATCGTGTCCTGTCAAAACGAGGATTGCCTGTCGAGAACTTTGCATATCTCTGATCATAATTTCCTAAGCGCTTTCGCCGTTCGAAGTTGCAACTTCTTGTTCGATATCTGCACGCGTAAGTCCCGAAGGTCTCCTTTCCCTTGTTTACGCAAACGCTTTTTCCTGGTCTTCGGTATCTCTCAAGCTGTTTCGTTAGAAGGAATGTGAGTCCACATTAGCCAGGGCTTTTAAAAAGCAGAAAACCAAAATTTGAACGAAAATTATTCAGTCCTTACTAACCTTGCTGCGCGAGCGGCGGAAATCAGATCTTGCAAAAGGATATTTCCCGCAAGTAAAATAATCCTTCCCTTGATCCATCAACAGGTCATTACTTTTCCGACATGTTATGTAATTATCTCATTACACCGGAAGAACGCCCTAAAGTTTATTTTCCTTCATATCTCGAAAAGAAAATTTCAGCGAATGAAGCGCACATTTTGAGTTCGTTTCCGGCGAATTTTCAACGTTTTTCGCTGAAATTTGGAGAGAACGTTGTCCGATAATCGGACAGAAAAACGGTGTCGGGGAATTTTTAGTTTTGCTTCTCTCAAAAGTTATGGCTATTTTAGTGAAGAGAATGCATGTTTTTTAAAGTTTAACTGCGTGTCAGAAACAAACCAGACAAGTAGTCAAAATTTCCCGACACCGTTTTTAGAGAAAGGTGTCAAGAAGACATAGCGATATTAATCGCGTTCTCCTGCTCAAATCCGACCGGAAACGAACTTGATTAGTGAACCTCTATACTTCGAGAAATAACGCCCTGTATTCGGGAAACCTTAATTTTTTTACGCTAGTGAATAAACCGTCGTAATTTACAATTATTAAGCTTTCAGAAAATATATACTTTAGCAGGGTTTGCGTCAACCGTCCGACCGTAAAGCGGCGCCAAAGAATGCTGGTCATTTGGGGTACACTGATACCTTAATAGCCTCCTTTAAGGAACTGCTCAAGGACACTGCATGTCAGATTAAGCGTGCTAACGATACTTCGGCAGAACTGCCAATGAAAGAGATCGAGGAATTGAAATTTCAAGAACCGCTCAAGTTTAAAAGAAAAGCGAACGAAGACCAGTACAAATTCAATCTTAAACTTGCGGAGACCTTCGACAGCGCCAAGTCCGCTGCCGAGAAGACCAACCTCGAGAAAGTGAATGTGAGAAATTGCTCAAAAACGACAAGTCTATATACGGTTGTGGAAAGACAGAGCATTGGCATGTCCGGCGATGACAAAGTAGTCCGGCTGCCCAACTTCAAAGTGACTACATGAGCAGGATTTATCAGTAGTTCTGTCTTGTGTTCATTGTAATGATTTTATTTTGGAAACTTTGTGCGATAATCAGCCTAATTCAAGTTCTGATCCAGCCTCTTGTGATGTTTTCCCGCTAGTCTTAAGTTCGTATAAAGATCAACACTGTTGTGCTGATATTGACACTCCCGCTGATGACTGATCAGCCCATAGTTGGTGGAGGGCTTCGAAAATGCGTTGAGTTTTAGCGTTCGTTAGAAGTTTCTTAGTTCATCTTGAATGTCATTATCCAGGGTTAAGAGATCCCGTTTCTTCTTTTTCACACACCTTTTTCCAAAGCTAACAATGCCTCTGCGCATAGCAATAGTGCTTTTGTGTCCGAAGCTGTTAATGACCTACTCCTCGAAGAAATTTTTTTGCGCTCCGGACATTGTTAATCGATCTCAGGAGCGTCTATAGTTAAATCTGACTTCTTGAACCTAATTGTGCAGTCCTGTTCCTTGTGGTATAGGCTTAAGAAGTGATGGCGTGGATCTTACATTACCTTTCTAATCTTCTGCCCGAGTGTTTCAAACGGAACGAAGGCTTATACCTTAAGTACTCATCTCCAGAAAACCCAGTCCTGTCAGTGTAGAAGAAGTGTACTCTACTGAATTAGAAGTCTTGAAGTACACACAAAGGCGAAGCTTTAGAGAAGAGTTCGTTTGTCTGTGGGATAAAGAATCACAAGTTGAGTTCAAGAAATCAGTCTGAGCCAGCTGCGCACGTTCTGTCAAGAAATCAGGGCTCAATCACCAAGTTGGATCCTAAGCTGCGCGATGGCTTGTTGTGTGTTGGGGGAAGATTGAAGCACACACCAATTGAACAAGGGCAAAGACACCCTGTAATACTGCCAAAGAACTTCATGTTGTAAATCTGATCGTCAGGCATTACCATTTGCTTTCGGAACCTGCTGGTCAACAGTATGTACTCCTCTTTGATCAAAAGCATTATTATCAAAGAAATTGTCGCAATGAGAGGAGCTGTAAATCGTTGTTTTACCTGTAAACGAAGACAGGTTCCTTTTGGAGCTCAGAAGATGGCCGACCTGTCTGCTGACAGAGAAACACGTTACGGCCCCCCTTTCAGTTTTGTAGGCGTTGATTGTTTTGGTCCGTTTTGGGCAAATAGGGCCAGAAGTCAAGTTAAGCACTATGGAGTGTTGTTCCACGTGTTTGGCTACCAGAGCCATACACATGAAGTCGCGTGAAGTCACTCATGTAGAGTGTGAACACTGCTTCGTTCGTTTACTCCATACGCCGCTTAATCACAAGGTATTCCCTAAATAATGAGGTTTGCGTGGGTGGAATTTTGTCAGCGGAAACAAGGAACTCCGAGAAGTTATCTCTAAGGGGAATGAGTTTTTATGGACCATGTGCTCGCTTCAAGTTCTACAGGTCAAAGTTTTAAGCTGCAGTGTCTTCGTTTTAACATAACCAATTGCTTTCAGCTTTTCCTGCGAGCCTGCAAGTCTTGTTAGTATGTTGTCGCTGTAGTATTTTCATTTCTCTTCTTTTTTTTTATGTAAACGTATCTTTTGTCCGAATCTCCATGGAATAAACTTGCTTGAGTATTCAAGTCTACAGCCGGTACCTCGAAGTTGCAGAATTAATCGGACACGCCCCCAAAATGTTGCTTTTGCGAATTGAGACGTAGATGTTTTCGAAAAGCTATCACACCAGAAATACTAGCAATGCCACAAAGAAGAAATTGCAATAAATTATTTTGTACCATTTCCGAGTGTTTGCCATTTTTCCATCATACCTACAATATGTTTCACTTTTTTATTTATTTATTTTTCCATAATGGGGTGGTTAGCCCCTCAATCCAGCCCTTTCCTCCTAGTCTGCTCCTAAAACCAACCCTAATGCTTGAAGCCGATGCTACATTGGCAGTTGGTATTTTAGACTACATGTATGGGCTTACGATTAACAATTTGGCAATATTTCCCAAGAAATAACTTTAAAATTTTTCCCATCTACACCGGCTTTAGTTATCAAAAAAGGAAAGCGACAGTATTATCTGCAAAATCAAATTTAAAAATTGCTGTATGTATTTGACCAAAACATAGTACTTAATGACCTTGTAACTGACTGACTGACTAACTAACTGACTAAGTTTTAATAGCTAGTGCAAGTGTTCAAGAATAGACTTGCATCAGTTTCGCTTTTTTAAAAAAATATATATGTGTTGAATTGTTGCAATTTGATTATTTAAAACATTTTAGTATAGATGATACACAACTAAACTGGGTCATACTGAATTCAGTTGAAATCACAGGCTACTTTCAATATATTAAAATTCAGCTTGATGGTGAGGCCTAGAGGACACAAAAAAACGAAACGATAAGTGGTTTATTGACAGCTTACTTCTACAGTTGCTCTGGGGTGGTTACAGTCATTATGAGGTGCTCTGGCGTGGAATCTATTTCTAGCAAAATATTTAGGATCCAGTCTAAAAAAATGTTAAAATAAGTATCTTAGATCAATGTTCTTGACAGGCGAGAGGATTTCCAGTGTCCGAATGAATTATAGTCTCACATTTACGTCAAATTACGTGTGTCACATTGTTTTGGGTAAAGAGTTCCTCTACACAAGCTACACTGAGCCTAAACTGTTGGAGAGGTATGAGGACTTTCCAAGAAACCCGAGCAATGCTTTCATTTTTCATTGCTAATTCGCTGTACTTCCTAGAGATAATCTTCCAATTACTAAAAAACTATCACTCGGGAAACAATTACAAGTGAAATAAATGGTGAATGTAACAAGGTGATTTTAAAGCTATTTTATTGGATTTCGGGGATCTATGCAAGAGGCCTTTTGCAAGAAACGATCACATGGTACAAAATCCGCCATGCTAGAGAGCAAGCTCATTATTATTCCGGCACCGGGACATTAAAACCAAGGCCAGTCAAGCTTGACTGGTTGAGGTCATTTTGTTTTAACGTCCCAGTGCGGGAATAATAATGGGCTTGCCCTCCAGCATGGTGGATTTTGTACTATGTGATCGTTTGTTGTAAACGTCCTAATGATTAGGGCGATATTTTAGGAGCAAGAAACTTTAAAACAGAACATTTTACGATGAAAATTTAGTTACAATCGCATCTAAGGTTTCACCATCGTCAGGCTAACGCTGTTTCGGCTGTTTCTTGTAATTCTGCTGTACAATGCCTCCAAAATATGGTGTTTACGCTATTTTGTGTAAATAGCACCTGGCAGTACTTTTCAGTTAAAAGAAACATCCTTGCAACTCAGTGCTATAAAAAGGTAAGGTCATCAGTGCGCTCAAGTTTTCAATTTAGCTATTTTGATTTATAGAATTCAAATATCCAAAAATAGCTGGAAGAACCGTCAAGTTAGTGTATGGGTTAAAGTAAAACTGTGAATTTCAGATTAGCAATGATAGTCATGAATTTGTAGCCAAAACACCATCTGGAATGAGCACTGCCCTGCTAAGTTCTAGTGCTTCTGGAACCATAAACCTTCAGGAGCTTTCCGTCAAATTAAACAACTGAGATCAATTTTTGGTCTGCAACGTTCCCAAACAAGCTGTAATGCCCGCAAGAAGGGAATTAATTCCACCTTAAGGTAATTCCCTTGAAATTGTTCTACTATCAAACTTTTTTTGAAACTTGGCGTAATGAACATTCATGGTATGAACATTATAAAAATGCAATAAAAAAATGGGGTCACCGTGCTGGTTTACGCGTCAGCAAGCTCTTAAAATGAGGTATTTTTACTGGTTGCGCGTTAAAAGTTCGAATCACCTTCATACAGAATTAAATCTTGGTTACTTGAAAGAAATAAAGTTTTGTCTTGAAAATAAAGCTTCATTTATTGGCATAAGCAGTATTGCTTCATTTAAGCCGTTTTTGATTGCCTGGTTGCGGTAATATTGCACTTTTTCGGACAGTTCCATGGCTAACTTGAAGTCCTCGCCTTGGCCAAAATACACCCAGTTGAGAAATATTTTCCAAAAAAAATCACGTTCTACTATCAAACAAAAAATCGGGGGTCACCGTGCTCGTTTAAGAGAAAAAGAGAATTTATTCCGTTATCGAGCTTAGTTTGAGGGAAATCTCTTGCGTTTTGCACGTGCACGTGCTCGTGCGCGCGCGCTGATGACGCGAAAATCGTGCGCAGTAGGGATGCGCAATGCAATACTAAGGAATTACCTTAAGCATAAACAGATTTCCTGTCTACATTCCGTACAAAACAAGATGGATTCTAATTCTTCAGAGCCGTACATTCAACGGTACACAGAACTCACAATAAACTTAAGGAAACTCTCTCTTTTGCTCGTCTCCTCCGTTTTATTTCAGCTTACAAATCAGCCGTTCTCACATCGAACTCCCGGAGAACTCCCACTATTTGCTATTTTTGTCACGTCCTCAAAAATGTCTCATCCTAGTCGCACGTGTTCGTTACCATACTTGGTAATGTTCGCGTATATTCACACTGAGAGGGGCGGTGGTTGGTAGAAACTCTCGCACACAACTCCCCTAAAAATTCAAGATCTACAAGTTCTACTCAATCGTTTTTTGAATGCAACTGTCTCACAATTCTTCGAACAACCTTTGGAGCTGCAGCTCCTTTTGTCCATTTTCTCATCCTAATTTCCATTTTACTTACTTGATTATCCATCAATTAAAGCATAGAGGATCATTCCTGCTAACATCCGAAATGATTCACCAAATTCAGTTAATTAAATGAAAGTTTCTTGGGGGATTAGCCCTTAATCCAGCTTAAGAACTATCTAACCTCGCTTTTATTATAAGAGACTAGATTTCACATATAACATTTCAGTAGACACTCACAGGCTCTCTGTAACAACCTGGTTATTAAATGCGTGAATAACAATCGATCCTTAGCAGTCTACTCATTGTCGGATACATGACAACACATTTCTCTCGCAAGTGCAAAACAGAAAAGTATGGCCGATACATTAAAGCTCTTGAAAGAACACAAGAAAGTGATTCTAGAGTTACTATTTGCTGATTGGGTAAAAAAAATACAAAGGATACTTGGACCCAATCAGAAGCCAGCATCTGTGTAATAGTTTGGAAATGATCTGATTGGACTCTCTTACCAAGGTCTTTTCCGCCTTACTTGAAAACTTTCGCCGCTTCAATTTTTGCCAAGTTCACTCAGTCCCACCCCTACTACCCAAACCTATTTATGTTTTTTTCAGTTGACAACATTGCAATGTATTGCTACAATCTCTACCGACAGACACTCAGATACAGTGGATTAGTTTTCTTTTCAAAAGTTTCGTTCATCAGTATAATCTGACGTTTAACTTTTCTGATTAGAAATGATGATGCGCTTGTAATGTCAATAGTTAGCGAGCATTCCACTTACTTAGATACACATCCTTAGATACAGACGCTTAACATTCATTGCAGACTGTCCTTAAACTTCAAAAGCGGTCTTGAATTTACAAATACATCAATAGTTATAGTTATGCTGATGATGGAATGAACGAGGCTCGTTTTTCGCCGTTAAAATGTAAAGCCGAGTCCTGAATATTTATCCTGATTATTGCAACGCAACTAACGCTTGAAGGCATTATGCGTTTTCAAAGCAGGTAGTTTCATGTTTTTCCTCTTAGTCTCGATATTCCAGTTACAGGGAAGAGCTTACATTTTCGAATTCAAATATGGATATAAACAGCAATCGCTTGTCGGTTAACCCCACTCAGACCCTCAAATACCGAAACGACATTTTGTCAAACATCCTTAAATGCATTGCGTTTACCAGACCCAAATAAAAGTAAAATACTATATGAACTTAGTGAAGCCCTTTTAGCCAAAGGAAAAAATAACTACATAAGAAAGTTCAGTTAACTCTAAAACCTGCGCCTTACTCTCAACTGCGAATTTCTAAATAAGTTCTTTTGATGAATAAATTCATATCAGCATACATTGCACTTGTATTTGGCGGCGACAATATTCAGTAGAGGCTGAACGGGATGGCGCACATGTCGGTTGTCGGTTAAAAGTTCATTACTTTGTCGGTTGTCGGTTGAAATTTTCGACCTTTGTCGGTTGTCGGTAAATCCCAGTTAATTTTCTGCTGCTTTCTCATTTTGTCGGTAGTCAGTTATATTTTCTTGTCCTTTGTCGCTAGTCGGCTAACCCTATTCACACCCTAATATTAAGGTCCGTGAATCCTTACTACCTACCTTAAAATCTTCTTTATGAACTGGGCTCAATTCGCGAAATCAAAATCTGCAGACAATTTATGCAACAGTCAGAATCGGGGTTAAGAATTTTCCTTCGTCTCCGATCTAGACAGATCCAACTTTGCTTAGTTTCAACCCAGATGGCGATCGAATAGTATCCCATGATGCATCTCGTTTAGGCTTATATTATCACTGCGTACGTGACGTCATCATTTATTCCACGCTCTGGCGATGAAACCATTGCCGGATTTCATACGTCGGGGGCCTGGGTACAATCGGTGTATTATGGGATTAACAACACAAGACCCATATATTCAGAAAGGGCACACCGAGCTTTACAAAATCCTTAAGTTTCGTGTAAATTGCGCCAATATTGAACAAGATACAGCCATTCAAAAACGTAAAAATTTAGTAACAAATGTATGGATTGCTGGACACTTGTCCGGAAATCCATACATTTCTTTGCAAATTTTAGTTTTTGAATGGCTGTATCTTGTTCAATATTGGCCCTATTAACACGAAACTTGAAGATTTTGTAAAGCTCGGTGTGCTCTTTCTGAATATATGGGTCTTGTGTTGTTAATCCCATAATACACCGATTGTACCCAGGCCCCCGACGTATGAAATCCGGCAATGGCGTGCTTTCCCGTCACGCTTGTCTGAATGAATTACCGTCTGAATTGCGTGGTTTCTGCTTTCAAGAGTACCGATTTAACTTATATTCACTTCATTTCCAAGGGGAATTTTGCCGCTACAGTGAAGGATTTTACTTGTTTCGTTGGTTTGTCGAGAAGTACAAAAAAGTTATGTTGACAGCATATGCGAACGAAGATCTCTCATCCCTGCGGTTGTTGCGAATTCGCCTGCGGGCGAATTATTCGCTGGGGTAAGAAGCCCTGAGCTGATACGCATAAGTTCTTCTTGTGATATCACGGTAAGTTCTCAAGATTCTGCGATTGCTTCAGGCTTGTTAATCTAAAAAAAGTAATCTCCCGGAGTTACTTTTGTGTTATAACTATGCGGCATCGCGGAGGTGCGAGGTTTGTTTTGAAACAGTAAGCTTATTTTAAATCAGCTAGAAGACGTCCTAAAATAATGGTAAAATTCATGGCCCTCCTGCTTGTTCCTTTTAACAGTGTGATCTTACAGGAGGAGATGGACTGATCAGATCATTGCCTTGGTCTTTCGAATTAATACCTGCTCCCGCCGCTCAATACGTGCCGGAGACCGAGTGTGATACCACAGGGCGCCCATACAAGCAGTGTGTCTGTTTATGGTCGAACTATAAAGAAATGTATGGGAGAATATTAAAAAGTCTTAATATCGTAAACTTATATCGAAGAATGTCTAAGTTAAAGCTCAAAATAAATGTAAAAGTACCTCAGTTGCTGTGTATTGTCGTCTCTGTGGCTCTGAATGGCGAATTTGAGCGATTTGGTGGGTTTTGCGTTGACTGTTACTATACGTTATAAGAAGGAGACAAGGGTGGAAAGCTCATTTTTGACCGGTCCAGCGCGAAGCCGATTGTCACACAGAAATTAGAATCGCCCGGCTTCCAAATCGAACACCAGATAAACTGAAAGGATGGCGCTTCTTCTCGTGGCATTCAATCGAAGATCTATTCAAAATCCAAGCGCTAGCCGCCAAATAATTTTCGAGAAATGCAGCTTTCGAAGCGATCAGCATCCGCGGCACGGATTTCGTGTGCCAAGGAGCAACAGTCACTCTGTTTGCTCCACGCTGATTGGATGACGCTAAACAATGCTCAGCTACAAATGCTTCATGTGGAAGGGGAGACAGGGGCATATTCGTGCCAGCGATTCATCTACTGACTAGCCTGGAGTGAGGCTGCGTGACGGAAACCCGACACGACGACAACCCTCTTTGGGTTTAAATAAGATTAGCTTTTAAAACATACTAAGCTTAAACTTACCATACCTTTTGTCTTTAGGGATATAAAAAGCGAAGCAGAAGGTCCATAGCTTTTTCTTTCCTTGTGGACATCAGGATTCGTCTCTTTTCTTAACGAAGAAAACATTACCGGTTCAATCGTTAGTTCTCTTAACCGTTCAGCTTAATCAGGAATTCGAAAATAATCATAAAAGTAATTTACGCGAACAAAGAGGGTTGTCGTCGTGTCGGGTTTTTCGTCACGCGCCATAAGCATCACTCCAGGCTAGTCAGTAGATGAATCGCTGGCACGAATATGCCCCTGTCTCCCCTTCCACATGAGGCATTTGTCACTGGACATTGTTTAGCATCATCCAATCAGCGTGGAGCAAACAGAGTGACGGTTGTTCCTTGGCACACGAAATCCGTGCCGCGGATGCTGATCGCTTCGAAAGCTGCATTTCTCGAAAATTATTTGGCGGCTAGCGCTTGGATTTTGAATGGATCTTCGATTGAATGCCACGAGAAGAAGCGTCAACCTTTCAGTTTATCTGGTGTTCGATTTGGAAGCCGGGCGATTCTAATTTCTGTGTGACAATCGGCTTCGCGCTGGACCGGTCAAAAATGAGCTTTCCACCCTTGTCTCCTTCTTATAACGTATAGTAACAGTCAACGCAAAACCCACCGAATCGCTCAAATTCGCCATTCAGAGCCACAGAGACAATACACAGCACAATACACAGCAACTGAGGTACTTTTACATTTATTTTGAGCTTTAACTTAGACATTCTTCGATATAAGTTTACGATATTAAGACTTTTTAATATTCTCCCATACATTTCTTTATATTTCGAACATAAACAGACACACTGCTTGTATGGGCCCCCTTTGGTGATACTCTCCGCTTGACAATCTCTTTCCACCAGTGGAACTGGCGACGAGTACGACTGTTCTACTTCGACCTCTTACTGCTTACTGGCAATGAATTATAACATAAAACACCTTCAAAAATAATCATTTTGACCAAGCAAAGTGAGACCTAACAAACATTCACACACGCAACACTGGTAAGTTACGTAATTTCAGTCAACTTCAATCGCTGAAAAGGTAAAAAAAATGTGGGTACTTCTCGGTACTTCTTGGCCTAAACTCACTAATATGTCTATATTTTGTGGCGTGATGCCCAAAAACGGAAGACATCAACATACTGAGGGAAAAAAAGGAATATTCATGACCTTGTTACGGGTCAATGAATTCGTGGTTTTCACGTCACGCAAGTAAGCTTAATTATCACGCAAGTGAAAAATAAAATCGCTTACCATTCAATAAATTGAGTCAAGAAATTGACAGATCGTAGAAGAGCAATAAATAAACAACGTGCCAAAGTTTCGGGGATGTGCGATATTCCGAACTCGAGTTATTCGGCAAAAGGTATCCCTGAAAATTATAGTGTTTAGTATGGAGACGCCATGTTGGAGCCCGTCTGAGGGGGGCTCCAACATGGGGCCCGAAACCAGTGGAAACATCTGGAGTTTACTTTGGCTCTCTCAAAACGTTCATTCTCTCTGTTAAATTTGGAAACATTCGCCTAGGCACTTCTCTCAACATATTGGTTACTCAGAACTCGAAAACATAAGGCGAATCGATATTTTCGTGCATGTAACATGTTACCAAGAAACAATGCCTATGTCACGCATTGCGAAAAAATCGTGTTCTATTTTCAAAACAAAGTGGTCTACCGAGCTGAAGACAGGCCAACAGATATATGTTTAAAAATTACTTTTACCTGATAAAGGTAAAAACTAAAAATTTTGATTTTGTTTTTGTTTTCTGACGTCACATGAAAACCAAGAATACTTTGTGATGCGAATAGTCACATAACACAATCAAAGACAAGAATTTTATAATAAAGCTGCCCTCTTGAACAATTACAAATCATTATAATCTTGTCAAAGAATTAAATGCCTTTTTCTTACCTTTTACTTCAATACAAATAAGAAATAGACTGCGTTGAAAACTACGTTATTTCATGATAAAATAAATGATAACTTCGATGTTGCGTCATGTACGTTGAAAATTGCATCATGGAATACTATTCGATCGTCGTCTGGTTTCAACCTGGAGATACCTGAGGGATGGCACATGCCCTTAATTAGCTTTTCATCCGTCTTTTAAGACTTCAAGTTTCATGATGACGCCTGTAATGATGCTATCATTTTCGCCGTTTCGCCCCCTAAGTATTCAAAATCAAGTAACATGTGAAGTGTCTGCCTGTCAAAATGATCCAATCCGAATCGTCACGCTCCTCCGCGGGTCCTGTTGCCTGGTAGGATATATAAAACAAACAAAAAAAACATTTCAAGGTCGCAAAAGGTTTGCAACTGACGATGGATGATGTTTCATTCCAAGCTTGTTTTGTTATCCAATGTAAGATATGAACTTCAAATACATTGTTTGGTCTGTGCATGAAAGCATTATCGTACTTTGTACTGCTAAGAAAACTTGGTATTATTAAAAGTATAAGTTTTATTTCTTTCTTTATTTTGTGAAAAAGATCAGTATTTTCAGTTAGCAACATTGTTTAGATCTTGTAACATTCTATGAAGGCATACATCAAAATGTTGTGGATTAGTTGTCTTTGAAGGTCTGTAACCCAATGGCAGTTGTAATGGTCCTGTTTGGTTTGACTGGTGCTGTGCATTTGTTATGTGCATATTTTTGGAGCATTCCAATAGCTTTTTACTAGAAATTATACTAAGTTAGATTTCAAATATTTTGGTTCGAAATTTTGTCAAATCTGGCCCATAGTTAACAGAGGGAATGAACGTTTTGAGAGAGCCAAAGTAAACTCCAGATGTTTCCACTGGTTTCGGGCCCCATGTTGGAGCCCCCCTCAGACGGGCTCCAACATGGCGTCTCCATACTAAACACTATAATTTTCAGGGATACCTTTTGCCGAATAACTCGAGTTCGGAATATCGCACATCCCCGAAACTTTGGCACGTTGTTTATTTATTGCTCTTCTACGATCTGTCAATTTCTTGACTCAATTATTGAATGGTAAGCGATTTTATTTTTCACTTGCGTGATAATTAAGCTTACTTGCGTGACGTGAAAACCACGAATTCATTGACCCGTAACAAGGTCATGAATATTCCTTTTTTTCCCTCAGTATGTTGATGTCTTCCGTTTTTGGGCATCACGCCACAAAATATAGACATATTAGTGAGTTTAGGCCAAGAAGTACCGAGAAGTACCCACATTTTTTTACCTTTTCAGCGATTGAAGTTGACTGAAATTACGTAACTTACCAGTGTTGCGTGTGTGAATGTTTGTTAGGTCTCACTTTGCTTGGTCAAAATGATTATTTTTGAAGGTGTTTTATGTTATAATTCATTGCCAGTAAGCAGTAAGAGGTCGAAGTAGAACAGTCGTACTCGTCGCCAGTTCCACTGGTGGAAAGAGATTGTCAAGCGGAGAGTATCACCAAAGGGGGCCCATACAAGCAGTGTGTCTGTTTATGTTCGAAATATAAAGAAATGTATGGGAGAATATTAAAAAGTCTTAATATCGTAAACTTATATCGAAGAATGTCTAAGTTAAAGCTCAAAATAAATGTAAAAGTACCTCAGTTGCTGTGTATTGTGCTGTGTATTGTCTCTGTGGCTCTGAATGGCGAATTTGAGCGATTCGGTGGGTTTTGCGTTGACTGTTACTATACGTTATAAGAAGGAGACAAGGGTGGAAAGCTCATTTTTGACCGGTCCAGCGCGAAGCCGATTGTCACACAGAAATTAGAATCGCCCGGCTTCCAAATCGAACACCAGATAAACTGAAAGGTTGACGCTTCTTCTCGTGGCATTCAATCGAAGATCCATTCAAAATCCAAGCGCTAGCCGCCAAATAATTTTCGAGAAATGCAGCTTTCGAAGCGATCAGCATCCGCGGCACGGATTTCGTGTGCCAAGGAACAACCGTCACTCTGTTTGCTCCACGCTGATTGGATGATGCTAAACAATGTCCAGTGACAAATGCCTCATGTGGAAGGGGAGACAGGGGCATATTCGTGCCAGCGATTCATCTACTGACTAGCCTGGAGTGATGCTTATGGCGCGTGACGAAAAACCCGACACGACGACAACCCTCTTTGTTCGCGTAAATTACTTTTATGATTATTTTCGAATTCCTGATTAAGCTGAACGGTTAAGAGAACTAACGATTGAACCGGTAATGTTTTCTTCGTTAAGAAAAGAGACGAATCCTGATGTCCACAAGGAAAGAAAAAGCTATGGACCTTCTGCTTCGCTTTTTATATCCCTAAAGACAAAAGGTATGGTAAGTTTAAGCTTAGTATGTTTTAAAAGCTAATCTTATTTAAACCCAAAGAGGGTTGTCGTCGTGTCGGGTTTCCGTCACGCAGCCTCACTCCAGGCTAGTCAGTAGATGAATCGCTGGCACGAATATGCCCCTGTCTCCCCTTCCACATGAAGCATTTGTAGCTGAGCATTGTTTAGCGTCATCCAATCAGCGTGGAGCAAACAGAGTGACTGTTGCTCCTTGGCACACGAAATCCGTGCCGCGGATGCTGATCGCTTCGAAAGCTGCATTTCTCGAAAATTATTTGGCGGCTAGCGCTTGGATTTTGAATAGATCTTCGATTGAATGCCACGAGAAGAAGCGCCATCCTTTCAGTTTATCTGGTGTTCGATTTGGAAGCCGGGCGATTCTAATTTCTGTGTGACAATCGGCTTCGCGCTGGACCGGTCAAAAATGAGCTTTCCACCCTTGTCTCCTTCTTATAACGTATAGTAACAGTCAACGCAAAACCCACCAAATCGCTCAAATTCGCCATTCAGAGCCACAGAGACGACAATACACAGCAACTGAGGTACTTTTACATTTATTTTGAGCTTTAACTTAGACATTCTTCGATATAAGTTTACGATATTAAGACTTTTTAATATTCTCCCATACATTTCTTTATAGTTCGACCATAAACAGACACACTGCTTGTATGGGCGCCCTGTGGTATCACACTCGGTCTCCGGCACGTATTGAGCGGCGGGAGCAGGTATTAATTCGAAAGACCAAGGCAATGATCTGATCAGTCCATCTCCTCCTGTAAGATCACACTGTTAAAAGGAACAAGCAGGAGGGCCATGAATTTTACCATTATTTTAGGACGTCTTCTAGCTGATTTAAAATAAGCTTACTGTTTCAAAACAAACCTCGCACCTCCGCGATGCCGCATAGTTATAACACAAAAGTAACTCCGGGAGATTACTTTTTTTAGATTAACAAGCCTGAAGCAATCGCAGAATCTTGAGAACTTACCGTGATATCACAAGAAGAACTTATGCGTATCAGCTCAGGGCTTCTTACCCCAGCGAATAATTCGCCCGCAGGCGAATTCGCAACAACCGCAGGGATGAGAGATCTTCGTTCGCATATGCTGTCAACATAACTTTTTTGTACTTCTCGACAAACCAACGAAACAAGTAAAATCCTTCACTGTAGCGGCAAAATTCCCCTTGGAAATGAAGTGAATATAAGTTAAATCGGTACTCTTGAAAGCAGAAACCACGCAATTCAGACGGTAATTCATTCAGACAAGCGTGACGGGAAAGCACGCCATTGCCGGATTTCATACGTCGGGGGCCTGGGTACAATCGGTGTATTATGGGATTAACAACACAAGACCCATATATTCAGAAAGAGCACACCGAGCTTTACAAAATCTTCAAGTTTCGTGTTAATAGGGCCAATATTGAACAAGATACAGCCATTCAAAAACTAAAATTTGCAAAGAAATGTATGGATTTCCGGACAAGTGTCCAGCAATCCATACATTTGTTACTAAATTTTTACGTTTTTGAATGGCTGTATCTTGTTCAATATTGGCGCAATTTACACGAAACTTAAGGATTTTGTAAAGCTCGGTGTGCCCTTTCTGAATATATGGGTCTTGTGTTGTTAATCCCATAATACACCGATTGTACCCAGGCCCCCGACGTATGAAATCCGGCAATGGTTTCATCGCCAGAGCGTGGAATAAATGATGACGTCACGTACGCAGTGATAATATAAGCCTAAACGAGATGCATCATGGGATACTATTCGATCGCCATCTGGGTTGAAACTAAGCAAAGTTGGATCTGTCTAGATCGGAGACGAAGGAAAATTCTTAACCCCGATTCTGACTGTTGCATAAATTGTCTGCAGATTTTGATTTCGCGAATTGAGCCCAGTTCATAAAGAAGATTTTAAGGTAGGTAGTAAGGATTCACGGACCTTAATATTAGGGTGTGAATAGGGTTAGCCGACTAGCGACAAAGGACAAGAAAATATAACTGACTACCGACAAAATGAGAAAGCAGCAGAAAATTAACTGGGATTTACCGACAACCGACAAAGGTCGAAAATTTCAACCGACAACCGACAAAGTAATGAACTTTTAACCGACAACCGACATGTGCGCCATCCCGTTCAGCCTCTACTGAATATTGTCGCCGCCAAATACAAGTGCAATGTATGCTGATATGAATTTATTCATCAAAAGAACTTATTTAGAAATTCGCAGTTGAGAGTAAGGCGCAGGTTTTAGAGTTAACTGAACTTTCTTATGTAGTTATTTTTTCCTTTGGCTAAAAGGGCTTCACTAAGTTCATATAGTATTTTACTTTTATTTGGGTCTGGTAAACGCAATGCATTTAAGGATGTTTGACAAAATGTCGTTTCGGTATTTGAGGGTCTGAGTGGGGTTAACCGACAAGCGATTGCTGTTTATATCCATATTTGAATTCGAAAATGTAAGCTCTTCCCTGTAACTGGAATATCGAGACTAAGAGGAAAAACATGAAACTACCTGCTTTGAAAACGCATAATGCCTTCAAGCGTTAGTTGCGTTGCAATAATCAGGATAAATATTCAGGACTCGGCTTTACATTTTAACGGCGAAAAACGAGCCTCGTTCATTCCATCATCAGCATAACTATAACTATTGATGTATTTGTAAATTCAAGACCGCTTTTGAAGTTTAAGGACAGTCTGCAATGAATGTTAAGCGTCTGTATCTAAGGATGTGTATCTAAGTAAGTGGAATGCTCGCTAACTATTGACATTACAAGCGCATCATCATTTCTAATCAGAAAAGTTAAACGTCAGATTATACTGATGAACGAAACTTTTGAAAAGAAAACTAATCCACTGTATCTGAGTGTCTGTCGGTAGAGATTGTAGCAATACATTGCAATGTTGTCAACTGAAAAAAACATAAATAGGTTTGGGTAGTAGGGGTGGGACTGAGTGAACTTGGCAAAAATTGAAGCGGCGAAAGTTTTCAAGTAAGGCGGAAAAGACCTTGGTAAGAGAGTCCAATCAGATCATTTCCAAACTATTACACAGATGCTGGCTTCTGATTGGGTCCAAGTATCCTTTGTATTTTTTTTACCCAATCAGCAAATAGTAACTCTAGAATCACTTTCTTGTGTTCTTTCAAGAGCTTTAATGTATCGGCCATACTTTTCTGTTTTGCACTTGCGAGAGAAATGTGTTGTCATGTATCCGACAATGAGTAGACTGCTAAGGATCGATTGTTATTCACGCATTTAATAACCAGGTTGTTACAGAGAGCCTGTGAGTGTCTACTGAAATGTTATATGTGAAATCTAGTCTCTTATAATAAAAGCGAGGTTAGATAGTTCTTAAGCTGGATTAAGGGCTAATCCCCCAAGAAACTTTCATTTAATTAACTGAATTTGGTGAATCATTTCGGATGTTAGCAGGAATGATCCTCTATGCTTTAATTGATGGATAATCAAGTAAGTAAAATGGAAATTAGGATGAGAAAATGGACAAAAGGAGCTGCAGCTCCAAAGGTTGTTCGAAGAATTGTGAGACAGTTGCATTCAAAAAACGATTGAGTAGAACTTGTAGATCTTGAATTTTTAGGGGAGTTGTGTGCGAGAGTTTCTACCAACCACCGCCCCTCTCAGTGTGAATATACGCGAACATTACCAAGTATGGTAACGAACACGTGCGACTAGGATGAGACATTTTTGAGGACGTGACAAAAATAGCAAATAGTGGGAGTTCTCCGGGAGTTCGATGTGAGAACGGCTGATTTGTAAGCTGAAATAAAACGGAGGAGACGAGCAAAAGAGAGAGTTTCCTTAAGTTTATTGTGAGTTCTGTGTACCGTTGAATGTACGGCTCTGAAGAATTAGAATCCATCTTGTTTTGTACGGAATGTAGACAGGAAATCTGTTTATGCTTAAGGTAATTCCTTAGTATTGCATTGCGCATCCCTACTGCGCACGATTTTCGCGTCATCAGCGCGCGCGCACGAGCACGTGCACGTGCAAAACGCAAGAGATTTCCCTCAAACTAAGCTCGATAACGGAATAAATTCTCTTTTTCTCTTAAACGAGCACGGTGACCCCCGATTTTTTGTTTGATAGTAGAACGTGATTTTTTTTGGAAAATATTTCTCAACTGGGTGTATTTTGGCCAAGGCGAGGACTTCAAGTTAGCCATGGAACTGTCCGAAAAAGTGCAATATTACCGCAACCAGGCAATCAAAAACGGCTTAAATGAAGCAATACTGCTTATGCCAATAAATGAAGCTTTATTTTCAAGACAAAACTTTATTTCTTTCAAGTAACCAAGATTTAATTCTGTATGAAGGTGATTCGAACTTTTAACGCGCAACCAGTAAAAATACCTCATTTTAAGAGCTTGCTGACGCGTAAACCAGCACGGTGACCCCATTTTTTTATTGCATTTTTATAATGTTCATACCATGAATGTTCATTACGCCAAGTTTCAAAAAAAGTTTGATAGTAGAACAATTTCAAGGGAATTACCTTAAGGTGGAATTAATTCCCTTCTTGCGGGCATTACAGCTTGTTTGGGAACGTTGCAGACCAAAAATTGATCTCAGTTGTTTAATTTGACGGAAAGCTCCTGAAGGTTTATGGTTCCAGAAGCACTAGAACTTAGCAGGGCAGTGCTCATTCCAGATGGTGTTTTGGCTACAAATTCATGACTATCATTGCTAATCTGAAATTCACAGTTTTACTTTAACCCATACACTAACTTGACGGTTCTTCCAGCTATTTTTGGATATTTGAATTCTATAAATCAAAATAGCTAAATTGAAAACTTGAGCGCACTGATGACCTTACCTTTTTATAGCACTGAGTTGCAAGGATGTTTCTTTTAACTGAAAAGTACTGCCAGGTGCTATTTACACAAAATAGCGTAAACACCATATTTTGGAGGCATTGTACAGCAGAATTACAAGAAACAGCCGAAACAGCGTTAGCCTGACGATGGTGAAACCTTAGATGCGATTGTAACTAAATTTTCATCGTAAAATGTTCTGTTTTAAAGTTTCTTGCTCCTAAAATATCGCCCTAATCATTAGGACGTTTACAACAAACGATCACATAGTACAAAATCCACCATGCTGGAGGGCAAGCCCATTATTATTCCCGCACTGGGACGTTAAAACAAAATGACCTCAACCAGTCAAGCTTGACTGGCCTTGGTTTTAATGTCCCGGTGCCGGAATAATAATGAGCTTGCTCTCTAGCATGGCGGATTTTGTACCATGTGATCGTTTCTTGCAAAAGGCCTCTTGCATAGATCCCCGAAATCCAATAAAATAGCTTTAAAATCACCTTGTTACATTCACCATTTATTTCACTTGTAATTGTTTCCCGAGTGATAGTTTTTTAGTAATTGGAAGATTATCTCTAGGAAGTACAGCGAATTAGCAATGAAAAATGAAAGCATTGCTCGGGTTTCTTGGAAAGTCCTCATACCTCTCCAACAGTTTAGGCTCAGTGTAGCTTGTGTAGAGGAACTCTTTACCCAAAACAATGTGACACACGTAATTTGACGTAAATGTGAGACTATAATTCATTCGGACACTGGAAATCCTCTCGCCTGTCAAGAACATTGATCTAAGATACTTATTTTAACATTTTTTTAGACTGGATCCTAAATATTTTGCTAGAAATAGATTCCACGCCAGAGCACCTCATAATGACTGTAACCACCCCAGAGCAACTGTAGAAGTAAGCTGTCAATAAACCACTTATCGTTTCGTTTTTTTGTGTCCTCTAGGCCTCACCATCAAGCTGAATTTTAATATATTGAAAGTAGCCTGTGATTTCAACTGAATTCAGTATGACCCAGTTTAGTTGTGTATCATCTATACTAAAATGTTTTAAATAATCAAATTGCAACAATTCAACACATATATATTTTTTTAAAAAGCGAAACTGATGCAAGTCTATTCTTGAACACTTGCACTAGCTATTAAAACTTAGTCAGTTAGTTAGTCAGTCAGTCAGTTACAAGGTCATTAAGTACTATGTTTTGGTCAAATACATACAGCAATTTTTAAATTTGATTTTGCAGATAATACTGTCGCTTTCCTTTTTTGATAACTAAAGCCGGTGTAGATGGGAAAAATTTTAAAGTTATTTCTTGGGAAATATTGCCAAATTGTTAATCGTAAGCCCATACATGTAGTCTAAAATACCAACTGCCAATGTAGCATCGGCTTCAAGCATTAGGGTTGGTTTTAGGAGCAGACTAGGAGGAAAGGGCTGGATTGAGGGGCTAACCACCCCATTATGGAAAAATAAATAAATAAAAAAGTGAAACATATTGTAGGTATGATGGAAAAATGGCAAACACTCGGAAATGGTACAAAATAATTTATTGCAATTTCTTCTTTGTGGCATTGCTAGTATTTCTGGTGTGATAGCTTTTCGAAAACATCTACGTCTCAATTCGCAAAAGCAACATTTTGGGGGCGTGTCCGATTAATTCTGCAACTTCGAGGTACCGGCTGTAGACTTGAATACTCAAGCAAGTTTATTCCATGGAGATTCGGACAAAAGATACGTTTACATAAAAAAAAAGAAGAGAAATGAAAATACTACAGCGACAACATACTAACAAGACTTGCAGGCTCGCAGGAAAAGCTGAAAGCAATTGGTTATGTTAAAACGAAGACACTGCAGCTTAAAACTTTGGACCTGTAGAACTTGAAGCGAGCACATGGTCCATAAAAACTCATTCCCCTTAGAGATAACTTCTCGGAGTTCCTTGTTTCCGCTGACAAAATTCCACCCACGCAAACCTCATTATTTAGGGAATACCTTGTGATTAAGCGGCGTATGGAGTAAACGAACGAAGCAGTGTTCACACTCTACATGAGTGACTTCACGCGACTTCATGTGTATGGCTCTGGTAGCCAAACACGTGAACAACACTCCATAGTGCTTAACTTGACTTCTGCGCCTATTTGCCCAAAACGGACCAAAACAATCAACGCCTACAAAACTGAAAGGGGGGCCGTAACGTGTTTCTCTGTCAGCAGACAGGTCGGCCATCTTCTGAGCTCCAAAAGGAACCTGTCTTCGTTTACAGGTAAAACAACGATTTACAGCTCCTCTCATTGCGACAATTTCTTTGATAATAATGCTTTTGATCAAAGAGGAGTACATACTGTTGACCAGCAGGTTCCGAAAGCAAATGGTAATGCCTGACGATCAGATTTACAACATGAAGTTCTTTGGCAGTATTACAGGGTGTCTTTGCCCTTGTTCAATTGGTGTGTGCTTCAATCTTCCCCCAACACACAACAAGCCATCGCGCAGCTTAGGATCCAACTTGGTGATTGAGCCTGATTTCTTGACAGAACGTGCGCAGCTGGCTCAGACTGATTTCTTGAACTCAACTTGTGATTCTTTATCCCACAGACAAACGAACTCTTCTCTAAAGCTTCGCCTTTGTGTGTACTTCAAGACTTCTAATTCAGTAGAGTACACTTCTTCTACACTGACAGGACTGGGTTTTCTGGAGATGAGTACTTAAGGTATAAGCCTTCGTTCCGTTTGAAACACTCGGGCAGAAGATTAGAAAGGTAATGTAAGATCCACGCCATCAACTTCTTAAGCCTATACCACAAGGAACAGGACTGCACAATTAGGTTCAAGAAGTCAGATTTAACTATAGACGCTCCTGAGATCGATTAACAATGTCCGGAGCGCAAAAAAATTTCTTCGAGGAGTAGGTCATTAACAGCTTCGGACACAAAAGCACTATTGCTATGCGCAGAGGCATTGTTAGCTTTGGAAAAAAGGTGTGTGAAAAAGAAGAAACGGGATCTCTTAACCCTGGATAATGACATTCAAGATGAACTAAGAAACTTCTAACGAACGCTAAAACTCAACGCATTTTCGAAGCCCTCCACCAACTATGGGCTGATCAGTCATCAGCGGGAGTGTCAATATCAGCACAACAGTGTTGATCTTTATACGAACTTAAGACTAGCGGGAAAACATCACAAGAGGCTGGATCAGAACTTGAATTAGGCTGATTATCGCACAAAGTTTCCAAAATAAAATCATTACAATGAACACAAGACAGAACTACTGATAAATCCTGCTCATGTAGTCACTTTGAAGTTGGGCAGCCGGACTACTTTGTCATCGCCGGACATGCCAATGCTCTGTCTTTCCACAACCGTATATAGACTTGTCGTTTTTGAGCAATTTCTCACATTCACTTTCTCGAGGTTGGTCTTCTCGGCAGCGGACTTGGCGCTGTCGAAGGTCTCCGCAAGTTTAAGATTGAATTTGTACTGGTCTTCGTTCGCTTTTCTTTTAAACTTGAGCGGTTCTTGAAATTTCAATTCCTCGATCTCTTTCATTGGCAGTTCTGCCGAAGTATCGTTAGCACGCTTAATCTGACATGCAGTGTCCTTGAGCAGTTCCTTAAAGGAGGCTATTAAGGTATCAGTGTACCCCAAATGACCAGCATTCTTTGGCGCCGCTTTACGGTCGGACGGTTGACGCAAACCCTGCTAAAGTATATATTTTCTGAAAGCTTAATAATTGTAAATTACGACGGTTATTCACTAGCGTAAAAAAATTAAGGTTTCCCGAATACAGGGCGTTATTTCTCGAAGTATAGAGGTTCACTAATCAAGTTCGTTTCCGGTCGGATTTGAGCAGGAGAACGCGATTAATATCGCTATGTCTTCTTGACACCTTTCTCTAAAAACGGTGTCGGGAAATTTTGACTACTTGTCTGGTTTGTTTCTGACACGCAGTTAAACTTTAAAAAACATGCATTCTCTTCACTAAAATAGCCATAACTTTTGAGAGAAGCAAAACTAAAAATTCCCCGACACCGTTTTTCTGTCCGATTATCGGACAACGTTCTCTCCAAATTTCAGCGAAAAACGTTGAAAATTCGCCGGAAACGAACTCAAAATGTGCGCTTCATTCGCTGAAATTTTCTTTTCGAGATATGAAGGAAAATAAACTTTAGGGCGTTCTTCCGGTGTAATGAGATAATTACATAACATGTCGGAAAAGTAATGACCTGTTGATGGATCAAGGGAAGGATTATTTTACTTGCGGGAAATATCCTTTTGCAAGATCTGATTTCCGCCGCTCGCGCAGCAAGGTTAGTAAGGACTGAATAATTTTCGTTCAAATTTTGGTTTTCTGCTTTTTAAAAGCCCTGGCTAATGTGGACTCACATTCCTTCTAACGAAACAGCTTGAGAGATACCGAAGACCAGGAAAAAGCGTTTGCGTAAACAAGGGAAAGGAGACCTTCGGGACTTACGCGTGCAGATATCGAACAAGAAGTTGCAACTTCGAACGGCGAAAGCGCTTAGGAAATTATGATCAGAGATATGCAAAGTTCTCGACAGGCAATCCTCGTTTTGACAGGACACGATCCAACATGAACCAAGCCCGGATCTTACAGAAACATTCTCCAACAAAGTCACATCTGCGTGACAAAACCGACAAGAAACTGATTTCAAGAGATTTTCTTGCAGGCGATCGTCGGCAACAGTTGTTCTACCAACTTTTGCTATTACTCTTGTGAGTCCGGTTCTGCGGGTTCGTCTTTGCCTTTGCCTTCAGTTTTCGCCCGGCTAGCACTAACGGTATCGTTCTCCCATCGATTTTGTTCTTGATCACTAGCCGCAAACACATCCGCTTGCTCCTTCACGAATGAAATTGAACCCTTTTTCCTCTTTGAAGGTTTCTTGAGAACTTCGCACTAGCAAAAGGACAAGAACTTTTGCGTTTTTCTTCGATGACGTGGGATAGATATAGGCTACTAAATTTGTAATCTATAAATACTCAAGTAGCACATCGACAAATCGAACAACATCGCGTCTGTCACGCGAGCTTTTAATGCAAATTTACTCTCGTGACAAAGTGTCGACAGGGTGTTGACAACTATCAATTAGAGATAATTAATGGCAAGAAACGTTTTTCGTTAATAACTTTGCTTAGAATCAATCTTTTTCTCATAGAATTTTCTTTAAATGAAAGATTGCAATAATATCTATCTGAAAAAGCGAAAAACAAATCTTTTTTGAAAAATGATCAAATTTGGAGTACACTGATACCTTAACTGATCGTTGTTGGCTTTAATCTGGTCAGGCACTTCGTCTGTGGTAACCGACATTACGCGTACGGCAAAGGGAAAAATTAAACAAAACGAAACGAAAAGGACGCGGTTGGTTCTGAAGCCTAAATGACAACCACGTGTTATACCCGATCTTATATACCCCTACATTTCTACCCATGATGCCCCGGCCTGGAACCCAGGCCCTTGTTGTATCTCGTGCCGACAAAATAGTAATTTC
Organism: Platygyra sinensis; assembly: GCA_019787425.1. Lineage (NCBI taxonomy): Eukaryota > Metazoa > Cnidaria > Anthozoa > Scleractinia > Merulinidae > Platygyra > Platygyra sinensis. Next base: position 12,440 of record JAHPZR010024258.1, on the reverse strand, counting down.
AGCCTTATTCGCTAGCTCACTCGTCAGAAATAACATTTTCATGCATAATCCGACATCCGGAACACAACAAGTTGAAAATAGATATGGCCGAGTCTGAAAAAGCGCTGGAAGGGGTCTTTAAATTTTCTGTTCAGGAAACATCCAAAGACCTTTTGCAAAACGGCAAACTCATCGTTCTAAAACCGGAGCAAGAAGCTGCCATTAGAGATTAGTTCGTAAAGAGGATGTCCTTGCAATTCATTTATCAAATACCCGTAGGAGAGTACATGGTTACCCCGGTTATTTGCATGTTGCTTCGCAGATATGTTTTAAAGTTAGTCTCTGAGTACACTGAGTCATTGACTTTCGTGGGAAAAGGTTTGAAATATTTCGGGAACATATATCGTGCAATCTATTGTGCCGCCGGCTGATTGATTCAGTCGAACTGTCAAGCACAGTACGTTCCTTCTTGTCACAATATCACGGATATAACATCTTTGTCCATCGTTTTCGGGTTTTTCGTCATAGCGGACTGCTGCTAACTTCGAGAAAGTTACATATTTGAACAGAGACGTCGTTTCTTCCATCAGTTTTATCGAGCTTAGACGAGATCGACTATCCATGTTGAGCGTCTCAATGTTTTCTCTTGGTTTTCGTGCGCTTTCTCGTGAAGGCATACCGGTGCATCAATCTTCTTTAAAATAAACACGCAGTGACACGTCTAATGATATTTTTTCGGGCGATTTTGGAAAAATGTGCCTGACCCACACGCCCGTACATTACGTTGTCTTTGATCTTTTCGGTCCACTAACCAATGTTTCCAAATTTTCCTGGTAGGGGTCGCATTAGAGAAAGCTCCAATTTTGACCCAATTTTTGGTAAAACAATAAAATTCGCTCTAGTGCAACGCTCCCTCTATCATTGGTTCTCATGTGACAGTTGGCGTCCCAAGGGAGCGCGGCATGTTTGGGGGCGTTCGGTAAAATGTCTGGGATTGATTGCAGGCGTTTCCTTCGCTCACCTCACCCCCACCCTCTGCTCCGTATTTTTCGCACCCCTACCAGTTTAGTTCCATTCCCGTAATTTTTTTTCAAACGCCTGCTACGCAGGCTTCTCTCTTCCCGTTGTACGCTCCAGACTCTAACGTCAATCGCAAAATACAGTACGTGCTATACAGCTAACATATTAGGGACTGAGATTTACCCCTGTTTTTAATCACTGCAAGCAAGTAATCTCTGTGTTCAATCGCCAACGATACAGACAGTATAGTGCAGCACTGCCAACACAAGCAAATACATGCAGCAGGCTTGAGGGGGAAGACATGCATAAAATTCACTAATGATTTTGGTTTTACTTGGCTGGAAAATTGGTCTGAGTTCATGATGACAATCACTTAGGGTAACATGCAAGATTGAAGCAAACGCGCATTTCTTTCCACATAGTAATAAACACCTAAGTTATCCTTTTCTACATTTTTCAGCGAAATCTAGTTTGCTAAGACGATGTCATCACGTTCTCAGCTTCCTAAGAACCACAACCAACCAGTGCTTCGCATGATGCAGTACCTCGTTTTCTCCTTTTGCCTTGGTATAGTACTTGTCATCTGCTTGCTGTATGTCACCGCTATGATGAACAATGACACGCATTTTGAACATTCATTTGCTAAACAGTATATTTTCCGATTTAACAGTTCGCTTAATACGATGAAGGTAAAAGACCATCCTCGTAAAAATATAGATGAGAGCAGTAGTGAAACAGGGCAGCCAGTAATTTTGAGGAAGTTGCAAGATTTCCGACACGAGTGGCTCCGTCAGCGCCGTGCACGAGTAGACTGGGAGGATATAATTAAGCCTTGCGCTGACAATATGGCCTGGGGATTAGTGAAGGATCATTGGGAAAAAACCAACAGAACCAACGCTACAACAAGCGACATTATATTCAAAGATATCAGACCAGCGGGAGAGTTCAGCAAGATTTTCATCCAGTCAAAAACCTCAGACAATCGAACGAAATTGATTGGTGGAGACACCTGGAGGATTTTCGTACGTGGCCCAACAAGCGTTGCGGCCACTGTTTTTGATCACAACAATGGAACTTACGAGGCTCTATTTCTTATTACGGAGCCTGGTGTCTATAAAGTAATAATTTACCTTGATTACAGTCTTTGTGATGGCTTCAAAGACCCACCTCGTGATTGGTTTATCACAGGAGACTTCCAGGGATTTGAACAAAAAAATGGAACTCTAGGACTCTTAGACGACTACTTGGTGGAACATCCTGATGGACAACTTGCCTTAAACATAACTGTAACTAAGGCTCAGCTTAAAGTCCCTCTTTCTGGTAAGTAGATTTGTGTGACTTTGTATAGGATGAGAATATTTAGTTTATTAAAACTACGTCAGAAAAAGGGCACTTAGACTTTACAGATGGCTCATACCGGTTTCTAGCACTTCTTATCATT
>JAHPZR010024258.1:5000-7500 GCA_019787425.1 Platygyra sinensis | reverse complement strand
TACTATGGCACGGAGCTGGTCGTGGGTTCAAATCCCATATGGGACTTGGCTAAATTATCATGTTGATAACATTTTCGTGAGCGAACCAGTGGTAATCGTCAACCATTGCTCTTTTTACATTTTCATCGACTATTTACCTACATCAGTTTATTTATATTTTCTTTAAAATGGTGCCTCTACTGTAATGAACCATTAATGAATCTGCCTCATGCGGAGAAGTGACCATGTTGATTGCCTTCCTTCGTGACAGCACAGCCACCTGTCTGTTTGTTAGAGGTTTTGACATAATTATTGTCATCTAAATAACCCATTACTTACATTTTATTCTTGAGACCTCTCCGGTTCAGTTCTTCAGATGTCATGTTGACGAGGAAGTCTTCCAATGAGAGGCCTGTTCCGAAACTCGTAATTGAGATACATCAGATTCGCCGGAGAAATCTTGGTGGTGCATTAAGGCACCGATTTCTAGACATACAGGAATCTGTATACTTCCTGCTTGAAACTAACTTGGTTACTCTTTGCATCTTCTTCAATATTCTCATGAAATGCTCGGCCTATCGGATGCAGCGGCTCGCTTGCTCATGTCGAATGACAAATACTTGCAGAAGTCATTGAAACCCTTGCCATTGAAAAGGGGTCCATTGTCACTGCTTACCCAAACTGGTATGCCTAGCGAGGCAAAGACTTTATCCATCTTTGGTTTCACCACTCTGGCAACTTTTGAAGGGATATATTCTACTTCCGCCCACCTAGACTGCTTGTAACCAGTACATAATTTCTTTCCAGGGTTCCCTGAGCATGTATGCCGCTAGCATTTTGTCCAGCCCTGGAAATCACACTTTGGCGCTTAGGTAATCTTTCATCTTTTTGATGTCTTGGTGGCCTTTCAGCGCGAGCTTCGTTACCTTATGCCGCAGAGCGCTGGGAACTACTATTCGCACACCTCGGACTGCAAGCCCTTCTACGACAGCCAACTTCGTAATAAAAGGGTCATACTGGAGGCAAGGTACTCTCTTCTTTTTCGTCGTAAAATATCCTTCAGCTATACTTTTCTTTAAGTCTGAGACCTGTACGGTGACTGCTTCAGGCACTGATGGTTTCAACCATGTCATCCGTTAGCATTTCCTGGACCCTTTCAAGTGACCTTAGGGGCTGTGTACAAAACTTACTATTATCAGTCTTAGCGGTGCAGTGACGTGTTCAAATCCCTCCAACAAGTCAGCGTTTGCTACAGTGAGGAATAGGAAGGAGTGTACCTCCACTGCTTACTGCGGGGCCCTGTTGCCTTTAGGGATGCTACCTTAACTGGGTCTAGCGATATGCCTTCGCTTAGCTTCAAACACCTTTTCAAAGAACTCATGATGTCTTTATGACTGAATGCTGACGGCATTTGGTTCTTGCGCTTTAAGACATCGTGAACCTCCTCCAGATCTCTGCCGCGCTGTTGACCCTAGTTAAAGTCTATTAAAGCGTTTAAACCCTTTTTGTGCGCAAATTATAGTGAGTTTTCTCCTTTCGTCGGCCAGCTCTAGCTGCATGTAGCCACCGTTCACATCTAGAGAAATACGGGACTCCTTTGAGTCTTGTATTCAGCTCTCTTTACGTCGGAATAACATGTCTGGTTCTCTCTCTGTACTTGTTGGCTTGTCCCCAACATCTTTTGTGGAACCCATTTTCTCGCATCTGCAGAGAATCTCATCAAATTTTTCTCTGTTTCTGCGCGGCACCTTTTGCGTCTTGGGCCTGCGTGTGCATACGTGGTTTCGCCTTGACTCTTTTCAACTTCCCTGAGTCTGAGAATACACATCCTTGTACTCCTCAACTAGGTCGACTGTCGCTTGTTCACTTCCCCCATAAATAGCAGTGGCCTACTGGAGGTCAGGTACTTGTGGTACTCTAAGAGAGTTATCGGTTCGGCGGCCCTACGGCTAATATGTGTGGTGTCACCTTGACATTTAATTCATGAACATGCCATGCTACCTCAATTTCCCTCCTGTAGTAAGTGTTGCTATGAATCTTCTTCCCTTATCTTCTCCGAAGTAGCTTCTGATCACACGCTAGTGTGCTGTAGGAGACGGCTTGCTTGAATTTCCCATAGTTCTTTTAGGTAACCACCGTGACTTCAGCCTGTGTGTCCCGGTGTAGGATAGAAATGCGATTGGTGTCAACGGCAAATATTGGATTCTGTGACTTCCTGCCTTCAAAGAATACAAATATAGATCTTTTAACTCCTCTTCTTGGGACACCACGTGTGCGTCTTTCTCTAGCGGCAGCTCCACTTCGTTAACGCTCCTGTCTTTTCCGTTACTGGCTGCACTATCGCACTGTCGGGCGAAGTGATTCAGACGTTCACACTTAAGGTATTAGCATAAGCCTCGTTCTCACACGTGGTAATAAAGCTTGTTGTTGTTGGTCTGCGAACTCATTTCAGCTCCGGATTGCTCTTATCTTTGCTGTTGACATCCTCTCCACTTGTCATCGTTTTTCCGCCTTAACTGGC
>JAHPZR010024256.1:0-11229 GCA_019787425.1 Platygyra sinensis | reverse complement strand
TATGCTAATATGCTAATAGTAATATGCTTAATATCGCTAATATGCTAATATGCTTAATATGCTAATAGCTAATATGCTAATATTGCTAAATGCTAATATGCTAATATGTAAGATGCTAATATGCTAATATGCTAATATGCTAAGAGCTAATATGCTAATATGCTAATATGCTAATATGCTAATAGCTAAATGCTAATATGTAAAATATGACTAATATGCTTGATATGCTAATATGCCTAATATGGCTAATATGCTAATATGCTAATATGCTAATATGACTAACTATGCTAATATGCTAATATGCTAATATGCTAATATGCTAATATGCTAATATGCTAATATGCTAATATGCTAATATGTAAATGCTAAATCATCCAATTTTCAAGGCGGAAATATCAGGGTCTGATAGTTCGAAGACATCATAAACACTCTCGAATCTTGAAACTCACTGCACCCGCCTTGACGTTTACTGTCCTGTAGTCTCCTACGCAGTTTTTTGTTCGCAAAAAAAATTCTCTTGCGCTCTTCTAAGTAAAAGACATGGGACGATAAATCTTTCCATTTACTCTACAAAAAAAATGAGGAGGAAAGTGCTTTTTGATGAGCCAGTTTCTACGAGCGGGCACTTCGTTTTCGGTGGATATTGGTCGCCATAGGGTGTTCTATTTCACAATTAACCTGGTAGAGTAGATATTGCTCGCGGATTCTATGAGATGTTATAGTTCACCACTAAATTTCTTATTCGCCATTGGTCAAACACTGATCACGTGATACGATTTCGCACGGGCCCCACCTATCCCCTGTCATTAGTAGAATTCTACTGGTATAACTAATGCCAAATCGCTGTTAATCTGATTGGCCTGAGCCACATTGCACACGTATGCAGCCATTAGTGTGGCAGTGGCGTGGCGGAGCTAGTCTACGAAAGTGGCGCGGCGTTTTCTCGTTTTTGCTAAAAGCTTTGGAGGACAGTTTTGGTGGGAAAATGGATGAATTAAAATCCTGAGAAGAGCTCAAACGAAGGACATTTACATGTTTCCTGAACTTTAAAAAAAAGTTGAAACTTATCGAAAAAACATGATGCGCAGCGCGTAGCACACTACTTAAGTGTTAAATGCCAATTCAATCCGAGTCGATGCCTTTTAGGGCGCAAAGTTTAATAATAGCGTGGTTTGCGAGTGAAAAGAATTGGAAAACCGTTATGTGAAGTAAATCTTTAGCAAGAATTCTACTAAAACAATTAGATTATTCGCTCTCGATTTCTATGAGGTGATAGTTGATTCGGCCTTCGGCCTCATCAACTATCACCTCATAGAAATCTCGAGCTCATAATCTAATTGTTAATTAGTAGAATTCTACTAGTATACTAATACAAATGCTGTAATCTGATTGGCTGAGCGATTGCACACTATCAGCCATTAGTGTGCAGTGGCTGTGAACTCGTCTACGAAATGGCGGGACCGTGTTTTCGTTTCGCCAACGTCTTGGAGGAAAATTTTGGATGAAAAAATGGATAAATTTAAAATCCCTGCGGCAAGGACTAAACTAAAACGAAGGACATTTACGGTTTCTTGACTTAAAAAAAGTTGAAATTATTGAAAAAAATAATGCGTCGCGTGTGTGCATACAGACTTGATCTAATTTTAATTGCCAACTCAATCCGGGCGATCCTTTAAGGTCCAAAGTTTAATAATACGGAGAAATAATTGGAAACCGTTATTTGAGTTAAACTTAGTAAGAATTGCTACTAAAACAATAGATTATTCGCTCTCGATTTCTATGAGGTGATAGTGATTAGGCCTTCGCCCTCATAGAAAGTCTGGAGCTCATAAGCTAATGTTAAATAGAATGCCCTAGGGCGACTATCAGACGATTATGCCCCGCTCTCAAGCGAAAAGTGGCTCATCAAAGGCCAGCCTTTCCCTCTCTTTAGCACCGCTTCTCTTTTTAGGAAGGCGTCAACAGTTGACAGATAAAATTGTTTGATATATTGTACAGATTGTTAATATCATCTGAAGAGGGATAATAACGGGAAATGCGCAACACGTAGCGCACTCGCATAGCGGTTGGAAATTTTGATAAATAAATTCTTGTCGTTTTGCAGTTTTAGGAGGATGCCGCTACGGGCAAAAATTTAGTGCGTGAACAATAAAGACAATAGAGTGTTTATGTCTCGGAACTATCGGTCGATAGTTGCCCCTTGGAAATTTGATGTTCTTAAAACTAGCATATTTGCCCTCGAAGCTTCGCTTCTCGGGCAAATATTTGTTTTAAGAACATCAAATTTCCGCGGGGCAACTATCAGCCGATAGTTCCTCGGACAGAAAACCACTCTAATTGTTTAAATAGTTGATAGGCCGAAGGCCGATTCAGCTATCGCCTTCATCAGAAATCGAGAGCGAATAATCTAATAGGGCCATTTTTCCGAATACCTTAGACTCCTTTTCAAACCGAGTGACTGGTGCGCTTATCCCTTTCATATGGAAAATGAGTTTAATTTGAACATTTGAATGGAAACTCATTTTCATCATGAAAGGATATGAGCAACAAGACTCTCGGCTTGAAAAACCGAGGCTAAAGGTAATTCGGAAAGGCCGATTGTTTGTTTTAGTAGATACGACTACAATTAACGCAAAATAACGGTTTCCGGATGATTTCTCACCTACGCATTATTGAAACTTTACCCTTAAAACAAACGTGGCGCGGTATTCGAACTGTCCTTGAGCAACATTCTGTAGTTGTTTACGCGCGCAACCGCTTTTTCCAATATTTTTCAAGTTTTGTTAAGTCAAGAGAACCGGGAAATGTGCTGCATTTTAGTCATTCTCAGGAATTTACACTTACCCCGCGTTATGCATCTAAAATTCCTTCGAAAAACCGGGAAGAAAAAAAAGAAAAAAAAAAAAGAAAAAAAAAAAAAAAACTTCATTAAAACATGGTATTTCGGGACGACGGCAGCCACTGTACTCTAAGGCTGACTATATAGAGTAGCGCAGCCAATCAGATTCGGGAACATTTGCATTAGTTTACTAGTAGAATTCTAAAAAAGATGTATTTGTCAATATTCCTATCTGGTTTCCGGGAAAATCGCACATGTATCAAGCACTACCACTCGTGTTTGTATCTTACCTCACGAAGAGTCCTGGGTTTTGCATGGTCGGCGTCGTACCACCATTGTCTAAGCCCTGTATGAGAGATCGAGTGTGCCATTTGCAGGAGCTTAGGGCTATAAATCCGCTAAACATAAGTTCACTTGAGGTATGGTGAACGCACTCGTGTTCGACAGCGGCGAATATTCCTTAGTTTTACGGACCAGCTGGAGCGTGGCTTGAAGAACGAACGCTGGAGATTTATATGCTGACGAACTCTGAATTAATCCAAAAAACTCTTGTTGACCATTGCTAAGTCGAATGAAGCGCATCAGTTGTGCAGACAGTGGTAAGGGTGTTAAAGACAAACGAGGTCTACAAGCAATGGTACAAATGTTATTTCGCAACAAATGTTATGTCCATGTTCAGCATATTAAAGGAAAGGACAGTATTAAAAGAATGTATAAGATTGCAAATAGAAAAAGCAAATTGGCTTCCTTGGTCACTGTACAAGACTAAATATTGTTTCTTTTTCTAGCTAATTTGTTCGTTATTTTTTTTCTGTATTATTGTAAACTAAGTTCATAGCGGAGCTCCGCGGCCGAAGGCCGCCAAGCAGAGCCCATACCATATAAGGAAACTGAAGGAAACCCATGAATTGATTTTCTCATGTGTATCATGGCTAGCGGTATTGCTCGTGGGCGCGCACGACGACGACGACGACGGAGTCGCGCAACATGGCGGCCATACTCCAAATAATAGGTTGACAGAGATATGCAGCCTTGATTTACCGTGTACTTCTTTGATATTGAACATCCATGTTATGATCAATTGACATCTGTCAAAACAAGGTATCCGCTGACCAGTATCACGTGACCATATCGCGGGCTCAAGTATACAACTCATCGAGATCACGTGTTTTTTCGAAGTTGACCGCTGACCAAATACTGGTTTTTGATTTGATCGCGGGCTCAAGTCAGATTAACTTGTAGAAAACAGGGCAGGATTGTTTGGAAGCCGGTTAATGCAAGCCCAGGATTAAAATTTATTCAAATTATAGCTTTTTCCTCTATACAAATGTTTTTTGCGACTATGAAACTCACAACAGAAAGCCAAACAATAAACAGAAAACCATCACCGCAAAGTTACAAAACTCAAATCAAATTCTACCTTTTTCTGGAGGTTAGCCTAATCGGAATGAACAAACCCCCCGGGACATAGGAACTACGTTTTTAGTCTGGCTAAAATTATTATATTATATTAAGATTGGTTCTTTTCTTGAAACAAGTGTGAAAAATCAAACAGTTGAACTTGAAACTTAGGCTAGTCAGCAGGTAGTATTTACACTGGGTTATTTCGTTTAATCCATCATTTTTGTTCTGTAGAGACAACCCGATTTCAATTGGAAAAAGTCCATGATCTGTTGGTTAGAAGTTCCCCCTTTTTAGAACAATTGGTTTATATATCTGTTTGCTTTTCACTTTATGACCTTAAAGAAACGAGAGTGGGTGTTTGCTAGGACACATGCAATATGCTTGTTTTGACTCACGGGCACGACCTAGCTTCCGGAGATTCCCATCGATCGAAAATCGTCGGTGTTTCCAATGGATCCAAGGGATCCCATCGGACTACTTTTCACCCTTCTACCTCTCAAAGAATCTTTCAAAATATTGTTTACACTTTCAGTGTTTCATTCTTTGACTTAGGCTTCAGCAACTCAAGTGGGCGAGCACCGAGACCTGTGCTTTCCGATTTAATTTTTCGAATAGACTCCATCAGGACTCCAAGGTTGTGGTCCACTAGAATCTGTTTTGAGAGTATTGGGACATGTGTGTGCAAATGGAATATGAAGACCTCTAACCCAAAAATTACAATTATCGTTGGAATTTTCACAGGCCACCAAATATATGGGTTCTGGATAACACCAGGACAAGTTGATAGAATTTCCTCAACAGTTGATGTTTACAAATTGGTAGGGGCAGAAGAAGCAGAAGCATGCACAAGAGAACCTTTCGACTGGTAAGCAACGTATTTCAAGACATCAATGCCACAGGTTGACTCACTGTGCTGTAAATGATACCAATAAAACTTATGAAATTTGATGACAAAATTTACTTGGATGAAATGGCATGAAATGTTTGGCAAGGATTATGAAACTCTTAATGAGATGAAATTGTAGACTAGTAAGGTCATGTTCACACCTAGGAAAGGCTCAAGCATTAAGAAGAGAGGGGAAAATGAAAAAAGCCAATGGATACCATGCACCTGAATGTAATGCCAACCGTAGTATTGGCAAAATCTGTTGAAGACAACTAAATGGCCACACGGAATCACTGATGACTAATAAAGTAAACATTTAAACATGATTGACTGATTGACTTAAACTGTATCATGTCACTGGGCAGAGGCAGACTTCAAAGGACGTTAAAAGAAAGAAGGGCCCAAAGGGCAGGACAAAAAAGTTTGCGCAAATAACAATTAGTTGACAATCACTGTGGTGGGACAGTGTGGGGGGGGGGAGAGAACAATACAGCTTCTTTGGGCCCTACCTGAAAATCTGCCATTGCCAAGCTAAAATGAAGTCTTTCTATAGGTCGTAACATTTAACATTGTTTTGGTATAGGGAATAATGATGTGATCTATATTTTATAATAATGCATATATTTTAAAAATCAGGACTACTTGTCGGATTTCATGTGTCGGATGATTCAGTAAACATAAATTGTGTGCTATTCATACTCTATCATAGCAATTGAAAATTTTGTCATGTGAAGTCAAAAGATGAAACATCTGTTTGAGATTAGTTGCATTTCACATGTGGAAAAATTACTTTTGACATGCATGTAATAGAGAAAAGTAATTTATGATAGGTGATGGTCTGAAGTTTGATTGAGATTGCTATGAAAGATTCTGTAGATTATATTGACCAATTAATGCTTTGAAAATTGAATCTCTTCATCGCTACTGCTGCCAGTATCAAATTGTATTCTGCTTGCATAATGAGCAGTAAATTTTAGACTGCTACTAGTCACTATTCAGCACTCAGATTGAAAATCTTTCAGACTTTTTTTTGAATAGGTCAGATTCCTTTGAAGACATTTATATCAACTTCATCCACATCAGTGGTCGCAGCACCTGGGTACATCTGGGCCAACAGACTTTTCGGGGTCCTGTTTTGACATTTTTTGGCTGTAACAGTTTGTCATCATTGGCACATACTTGTCACCAGACTATCATATCGTACATTTGTGTTGGTCTAGACTATTTAGAGACTGCTTAAGTTCAAGTTTCAAGTTTCAAGTTTATTAAGTCTTCCAAAAGAATTAGTTACAATGAACACCGCCTGCAAATAGCGAGCTAATCTAGGCAGGCGGTTGTTAAGGACACACGAACACGAATTACTAGTTGAAGGCGTTAAAAAAGTCGAGTTTGAATACATTATTTGTCAAGAGACGAAAAAAAGTGATGAAAAGTGGAAAAAAATATCAGTATAAGTTGTGATTGAATTATAATTAAGATGCCTTTTTATTTCAGAAATAAGAGTGCTAGTGTCAGCATAACTGTCCAGAGTTTCTAACACTGTTTAACACTGTAATTACATACTAAATAGACAATATTGTGAATTCTCAAAGGCTATGGTCTACAGAATTCAAGTACCCTTGTGGCAACAAAAAATACGGAGTTTTGTTACTCTGTTTATCTAGCTCTGATACCCCTGAGTATATTTTTCTTGTATTTCTTTACCCAGTGATATAACTTTGAGGCATCCAAATCTTCCAATCTGTACTCGCTTGAAGTCACAGAAATGATTATAACTGAGAACGTTTCCACTGTTTCTTCAAAGACATTCATTTCCTCAGGTAAGTATCGGTTGAGGAATTTCGCACGGGGATCTTATTGTCACTAGACTAGGGGAAGCTTGTAGCACAAGTCCGTATTGCCAGATTTCATACCATGAGGGCCTGGGTATGTGTCAGTGTATTATGGGATTAACAACACAAGACCAATATTGTCAGAAAGAGCACACCGAGCTTTACAAAATCCTTAAGTTTCGTGTTAATTGGGCCAATATTGAACAAGATACAGCCATTTCAAAACTTCAAAATTTGCAAACAAAGTGTCCGGCAATCAATACAATTGAATGTGAAGAGTGATCATCGCAGTAAATTTTCCAATTTAAGCAATTGGAAAGAAGAAGCCTGAAAAGAATCAGGGCTTCAACGGGATTCGAACCCATGACCTCCGCGATACCGGTGCGATGCTCTACCAACTGAGCTATGAAGCCACACATGAAGTATATATGAAATAATTCATATTTGTACTGCGGTTATAGATGAATGTGAAGAGTGATCATCGCAGTAAATTTTCCAATTTAAGCAATTTAAGCAATTGGAAAGAAGAAGCCTGAAAAAAATCAGGGCTTATTTCATATATACTTCACATCATTTCACTGCACGGGAAAATATGAACTCAATAAATTGACCTTGCTCCCAATGTGTGGCTTCATAGCTCAGTTGGTAGAGCATCGCACCGGTATCGCGGAGGTCATGGGTTCGAATCCCGTTGAAGCCCTGATTTTTTTCAGGCTTCTTCTTTCCAATTGCTTAAATTGGAAAATTTACTGCGATGATCACTCTTCACATTCATCTATAACCGCAGTACAAATATGAATTATTTCATATATACTTCACATCATTTCACTGCACGGGAAAATATGAACTCAATAAATTGACCTTGCTCCCAATGTGTGGCTTCATAGCTCAGTTGGTAGAGCATCGCACCGGTATCGCGGAGGTCATGGGTTCGAATCCCGTGGAAGCCCTGATTTTTTTCAGGCTTCTTCTTTCCAATTGCTTAAATTGGAAAATTTACTGCGATGATCACTCTTCACATTCATCTATAACCGCAGTACAAATATGAATTATTTCATATATACTTCAAATCAATACAATTGTTACTGAATATATGGGTCTTTTGTTGCTAATCCCATAATACACGGACTCATACCCAGGCCCCCACCGTATGAAATCAGGCAATGGATGACTTTGAATACAGTAGGAGACACCAATAAAACCAATAAGAAATCTTGCCGGAGTATAATAACGTACCAGTTGGCTGATCGCGGTAGAAATACTAGAATTGGCTGTAGCATTAGAAGTACAAGTGCTATTGATCGGATCGAATTGTAAACATTTCGAGGATTTCCGATCCCAAGGCACGAAGCTTGGGTTTCTCCACCGTCGCTCTCAACGTTCAATACGCGCTTCGTTCTGGGAAAATTGCGATCCTTGAAGATTCCCTTCAATCCATCTTTGAGCTCTTCAAGATGATCAGAGGCCGTTTTGAACTTGATCAGTCGACGGTAGCACGCTTTACAAACTGACAACTCGCTGGTCGCTGAATAGAAGCTCACATTCACATCCACACAGGAACTAATAATCGCCGGAAAATCAAAAGATTTTTTCCAAAAATATATATATATATATTTCTTCTTTTTTCTGAACTGAAGCTTCTACCCTTTGGGAAGCACTAACAGAAAGTGTCTTGAACGCCTGCAACGACGAGCGGCGAGAATCGTATACGGTTTTAAACCTGACATTACCACGGAATCAATACTTGAAAACCTTCGCTGGCCGCCTCTTACAAGATCTATGGAAAAGCACTGTGTACTGTTAGTTAACAAGTGCTTGGTCGGTGAAGTTCCTTCATATTTTAAAGACTATTTCATGTTACGCAGCCAGAGCGACAACCAACAAAGATGTACTAGATCGTCAATCACTGACATCATTTTTCCTAAATTTCATCTAGATGTCGCTAAAAAGTCTTTTTACTATCATGGTGCATTGGCATTCAATAGTCCTCCAATGAACATTAAGGCTTTACCACCTAAGGACCGTTTCCTGGCTATCTCCGCTTTTTATTCTTAAGCTATTTTTTAGAACATTTAATTCGATCATGTTAGCACTCCTTTTTATTGTAGTTAGAGCTATACGTAATATTTATTAGTTATACGTAATAATTATTGATATATGTTTATTTATAATTTATATCTACTCTCTTTTATTTTAATGTTATACAGGGCCCCGTTGATACCAGTCCTGTGACTGAAGGGGTTACCCTGTTTAAATATCAATTATTATTATTATTAAATAAAGCAACGAACACTTTCCAAAACCTTCTTCGACGTTTCCCCAATCAAGAAACTACGATCAAATGCATGATTTTTAAAACGCGGGAAAAACGATGTTGATTACAATCCCCGGTGCTCTGATTGGTCACATAAGCAACAATGTCAGTGATCTCATTGGTGCAAAGACTACAAAAGAAGGGAAAGTTGTTCGAATGTGAGCAGCCGTTTGTGGGAAGGAGCGTTGCGTGACGAGACTAAAAACGGCTGCGAGGGAGACTACATCAACCATTGTTATGATAATTTTCAATGTCAAAATTGGCAATAACTTGTTCACTAACGATTGAGCAACTGGTTGATGTCATTCGGCTTAGGCGGTCAAGTGAAAAATAGCGACAGTAACAATGCAGCAAAGTGCAAATGCTGAAGCTAGCTCAAAATTGATGCTACGCGCCTTAAAACATTGTTTTCCGTACAATGATCCAGAATGGACTCAATATTTGTGATATTTTTGGCGTGTTTAATAAACTTTTCGGCTTTAGTGGACATTTCCTCCTAAATATTTTTGATACCGTGCAATATAGACTGATTGGAAGAGCTACAATGAGCAACAAAAGTAGTTGAAACACTTTTAGGAAACGACGCTTTTTTATACTTAAGCATTTGTTTTAGTTTATTTGCATCTAGCGTTAATTCTCTGATACCCCCGGCCCCCCAATTCAATGTTGTTTAGGCGCTGTGGTCTGTGCACTCGAAGAAAAAGAAAAAAATCAACATTGTTTTAGGGGAAAGAGGGGAAAATGTGACCAAGCGCTCAAAAATCGAATTTTAACACCAAGTGTCTTAACACTTTTGTCGCCCATTGTACAAACCGTTATAAGCTAAGTTACCATAAATGTTAAGTACTCGGTGTCTGAGGTATTTTTCACCAACATAATATTCCCATCCTATACATAGTCATCAAAAATAATATACTTACCAGAAAGAGAGACGTTTAGATGGGCCTTAGGTATTTTATTGTTACCCCACGTCCATCGTTGAATGGCTGTTTAACCAAATATTCGTCTAATGGACCCAGAATTCCATTTCTATGGTTGACCCCCTGAACGTCGCCTATGATGAACCAATCACGAGGCGGGTCTTTGAAGCCATCACAAAGACTGTAATCAAGGTAAATCATCAGCTGATATACACCAGGCTCGATGATGAGAAATAGAGCCTCGTAAGTTCCATTATTGTGATCGAAAATAGTGCTGCGACGCTTGTTGGACCACGTACGTAAACCCTCCAGGTGTCTCCACCAATCAACTTCGTTCGATTGTCTGAGGTTTTTGACTGGATGAAAATCTTGCTGAACTCTCCCGCTGGTCTGATATCTTTGAATATGATGAAACTTGTTGCAGCGTTGCTTCTATTGCTTTTGCCCCAATGATCTTTCACTAATCCCCAGGCCATATTGTCAGCGCACGGATTAAGAATATCCTTCCAGTCTACGCGTGCACGGTGCCACTCGTATCGGAAGTCTTGCAACCTCCTCGAAACTGTCGACGATGGAAGTTTAGGGACTTGCTTTGAAGAAAGAACTCCGTTGTTCATCATGTCCGTTAAATATAGCAAGCAGACGATATTAAGTAGTAAAACAAGGCAAAGAAGAAACCAGAAGGACCGCAAAATACCGGGCACTGATTTGTGATAGTACTTAGGAAGCTGGGAACTTGAGGACATCGTTTTAACAACCTAGATTACGCTGAAAATGGAAGTAAAAGGGCAAAACTTGGTAAGGGTTATACCTTCGGTTCCTAAGATTATGCTGAAAAAGAATACGGTTTTCTTCAGTTTTCATTCCACGCTCAGACCAATTTTCTAGCTTAGTTAAATTAGAACCACGTACTCGTAAATCACATGCCGATTGTATGTGCTTGCTAGGAGTTGGTGCAGTAGATTGTCTCTTCTCATTAATTCATAATCAATAAGGATATTTAACTTTTAACTTTGGTCCTTAATTACGTCAGT
>JAHPZR010024254.1:20000-23899 GCA_019787425.1 Platygyra sinensis | reverse complement strand
TTGACATTTCTGCCTCCAACAGTTCCTGCTCATCACTTCATAGTCCAGAAAGCTGTCAAAAAGATGCTAAAAAGTTGTCAAAAAATCAAAAGTTTCATCAATGACAAGAGTACAGTCTGTGATCTTTTACGCTCTTTGCTTTGTGGTTGTGTGGCCTCTTTGTGGTTCAATTGAATGTGTGTTTAATCTACAAAAATTATGTTTCTTTTAATCTAGAATATAACAAACATTATTATATACAACAAGCTAGTGTGGAGGGACATCGGAGCATTCTAATTGGTTCTTTCTTGCTTGGTTTTTGCTATACAGACCATTTTCATGGAAATCGTCATGAGCTATGTATTTGTTTTGTGTTTTTACAGTCTTTCCCGTAAAAACCGTGAGCGCCAGAGAAAATTTCAGGAATGTTTATTGTTTCACGACCAATCAGATGTGAGATGAAACTGCAAAAGATAACTGACGAACCGCAGAATGGATTAATCACGACATGACACGAAACAACGAGCTCGCTTTTTTCTTCCACGAGGAATCTTTAATATTACTGTTTTCAAATACTGAAACTTTTATTTCTCTATTTCAGCTTTGTTGTCACCAAACAATAGATAGAAACGACATTTTACGGAAAAGCGAAGTTAATCAAGAAGACAGGATCAGACACAGCTAGACAGCGCGTCTGAGAGCAAAAAAAATGAGCCAATCGCGAGCGATGCTTCCCGGTGTTTGTTTCACGTACAGTTCAAAAGGTCACGCTAGTTGGCTGTGATTGGTGGTCTTCGATCCGTATTTTTTTGTAGCTGAGAACCTTCACAGGTGACGCCGACCTGTACCGTTGTAAATTTTCACAATTTGCACTCACTTTCAGGTCTATTCGGTAGTTTTTGAACAGACGGAATCAAGTGACTGGTGTTGGTTTGTGGTCAAAAAATAGCTTTTTCAGAGAGATCCAAAGGGAATTGAAGATTTCTTGTAGAAGAAAAAGCCAGCTCGTTGTTTCGTATCAAGTCTTGACTGATACCTACTGCGGCTTGTCGGTTAACTTTTGCGGTTTCATCTCGCATCTGATTGCTCCGGAAACAATAAACATTCCAGAAATTTTCTCTGGCGTTCACGGTTTTATGGGAAAGACTGTAAAAGCCAGAAAATTCAAAGCAAGCATGACCCGAGTCCCATATAATAAACTACTTACTAACCTAGCCTGCTTGAGCTGTGTATTTGGGAAATACTAACCCTCAGTCATTTCTGTATGACCTCTGTACTACAGCTGTAGGTCTATACTGCCATGACCATGGGTTAATAATATAGCTAAACTCGAAGCCAATTGAACTATTGGAGGATAGGAACCGTAAAGGTGGAAACAGTGGAGGGCAGTAATTTCCTCAGCAGTAAGGAGGTCACCATGGCAACCGGGCCACAGCCCACCTCTAAACACCTGTCAAAACAACACTGGAAAAGGAAAATACCAGTGTGTGGAATTGATACTTATCCAAAAGTGTGGGAGGGAAGGAGGAAAAAGCAATCAAGCAAGCTAGCAGAGCAAAGCTCCATTAAAACACATGGCAATGCCCTTGCAGAACTCACAGTATTGGCTTGATTTTAACTTTGCCTCAATTTCCTTTAGCCTCATTATGGCCCATTGACTAGGTCAGTAAGAGGTTTTATACATACATGTAGCCTATAAACAAGCTCCTTGCCGGGCTTTAGAGTTGTGGTGTTGTACCATTTAAGTAAAACCACTGAATGTCAAAAACTCAACTCTGATTTACTGACTCCATTCCCGCAACCACTACAAGGGGAGTGTGTGATTACTCTTGGCCGTCTGCTCGTTTGATTGACAGATGTCCCAGCACTACAAGAGTGAGCTAGCTGAGAGTGATCTAGGGTTAGTGGAAAAAGCCATGCAGAATTTTGTTTTCACCCTCACTGGGAGCCTGCTAGCAAGCTATTAATATGAGACTCAAAGTGAAAGAAAATTGAGTCCAAACTGGTTTGAACATTTATCAAAAAAACACAATAATATTGTGAACTATTTTTACTCACATGGCATGAACCTCAGAGGTCAGTTTTGTCCACTGCTTGACAACTCGCCTACGCAACAAAACTGCAGCATATTGTCTAACCTGGGATGAAAAATAAAGCATCATATTAACATTTTTGGTTTTTGGTACAAAAAGATACAGCAGTCAATTTATAATGTACAGGAGGACTCCTCAATAACTAAAACAAATATTCTGTTCTCTTCACTTTGGTTGCAATTTTTAGTAATATATATATATTACTTAGTCCACTCTCTGAGATTCTGTAATCTCAAAACCCCCTGCTATCTCCAATGACAGCTTGCAGTTTCACTGAAAGCCATTCAACCTACAGTTTAATCTCAAATTATGTGATAATTAATGGTGTTAATTGACAGTACATGTAGATCAGTGTGTCTGTTCAAAAAAGATGAAAGATAAGTTCTTCTCCTAGTAAAGTCTCAAGTAATTGTGGTAAACTAGGTGACTATAAATGAGGAACCTAAAGAAAAGTAGAAGCCATAAAACTACAAGATCATTTGGAACAGTCTTGACTAATGCTTGGAAAATATTGGACTAGCATATTAAAATTAAGCAATCTGATTGGCTGATTTTAGTTATTGGCCTTCTGTATTGGTTCAGAAGCTCAGTAACTGACATACACGCATGCTTGTAAAAATGTGACAAAGTTACAATTTAATATCACCTTGTCTGAGGAGCAAGCTCAAAGAAGTCTTGCTACTGCAATCAAAGATAAATCCTGCTTCTCCCTTTTCTACGGCTTGGTGCCATTTCTTAACGTGTCGTAATGTGGCCCAGGTGATCATTAAAACCACATCAACGCAACGTGTAACACGTGCCTTTTAAAATGTTTTGGAGTTTTTAATTCAGTTATTTTACTGTAAGCCTCATAACAGATATATCGTTTTTTTAACTGTTGACTTTTTCTAATACTTGACCTTTTAGTAAAGCTTTTAAACCTGATATAAGACTACTTGTTCTTAAGTTACATATAAGTTCTTGAGCTCATGTTGGTTATATTTAGCTTTTAAATTATGACATGGTCGTAAACAGTAATTAACGATTCTCTCACAAATCATATACTGAGGAAAACCGGAAACAAAACTAAAACGGTTCTATTTGTAAGCAAGGGTGATTGACCACAACTGTTAATCTTACCTGAGGATTTTGAGAAGAGCCAAGCACAGTCACAAGAGCTGGGACAATAGCAGGGTCCTTGAACGCCTCGCGGAGTTGAGCGGTAGCCTGTGTGCATACAGTGCGTCTAAATCACAACTATGTTCCTTGGCAGAAATATTAAAGCAAGTGATGGATGTACAGTAAGATTTATCGTTTACCTGCTGTATCACTGTATTGTCAGGAACGAGCAGGTTTTGTAGAATTTCCTCTAGCTCCGCCATGTTCTCCCTCCCAGTGGTTTGGGAACGTCTACGCCCGCGATACACTCAATCTATAATCGCGCGCCTCGCGCGAAAGGCCAGCGAATTTATTATTTTGCACGCGTTTTGTAGTGTGAGTGTGTAGCTCAAGCATATTTTTTTTTATCTGTAAAATTGTGGGACATGACACAACGGAAAGAGAAAATGTGAGGAAAATTAGAATCGAATTCGAATCGAAGTAAGTCGTTCGTTAACTAGGCAGCTAAAGCCATTAAATTTCTCAGAATTTCTGGAAAGCGATCACTTTACAGAATGGAAGAAAAAAATTTTTTGCATTACAGAATAAAAATTATTTTGTTTTAAAGACTTCATTACTGAAAGACAAGACGAATAAAGAAGAAAATTGCTAAGACAAGAAACAAAAAATTTTCCTTCGAGCCGGATTCGAACCAGCGACCTAAGGATGCCTTCTTTACTTCTACAGTCC
>JAHPZR010024254.1:0-15000 GCA_019787425.1 Platygyra sinensis | reverse complement strand
TAAATAATCTGATTTCAAATCCTCATCATTATAAGACCGCAAAGGCGTGAGAAACTAATTTAATACCAAAGCTAGCGTTAATACCAACAGTAACAGCTTTCGCGATATGTTCATGACCTTTTAGTTCGAGCGAATGAGCTAGAAATTCTGCTTCCCAACTCTACAAGCCAGTTTGACTTTTAGGGCCTGTTCACATGGAGCTGCACGGAGGTGGGGGACCCCAGGTAGGTGAGGTACCCCACCTACCTGTGGTAAAAGAAAGCTAGGCTTCACATGCAATATTTATAACCCCGGGGCGCTGGGGTGAGGTTTCCAAATGCTTCCAGATTGTTTCTTTTACTCGGTGATAACCTTTCTTTAAGAGCTCGTTCTTTGTCAAGCTGTTATTTACAGTCACTGCTCATTTCATTCAAGGGCTTTTCGGGCTCAGTGAGCCTTTCAAGGCCAAATTCATCGAAGAAATCAATCGCTAAACTAAACATCGGCGTATCTTTGTGTACATCGCCGACAGACCCTGCTCAAAATCCTTTCCATTTAGTGTAGCCCCTGAGGAAGGTTAGTCCTGTCTAACCGAAATATTGGGCATTGAATTTAACATTTTTAGCCGTCCGGTCAGCCTTTCAATTGGTTTTATAATGGATAAATGCCCAGCTAAACATCACCCCACCCCACCTTCAGCATTCACATGGAGAAAACTTACCCCACCTAAGCGTGGGGTACCCCTAGCGGGTTACCCGGCACGGCTGACCGGGCAACCCGCCTAGGTGAGGTACCCCACCTCTCATGTGAAAGCAGTCAAGAAAAAAAGAGAGATTGTATGGAGAGATTGGTTTCCCCACCAAGGCCGGGGAACTCACCTACCTGGGGTCCCCCACCTCCATGTGAACAGGCCCTTAGTTCGCATCTGCAACTTAGCTTGCAGCCAGAAATTGTGTGCAAGAGCACTGATTGGTCAACTTACATAGTATGTAGAGCGACTCAACACTTACCTTATTATTCTTGGGAAAAAATGCGAAAAACCGAAAAACCGCATATTATTACAAACTAGAAGTAAAATGGCAGCCGTAAGCTGGTTTCGTGTAAGATTCTCAGACTAAAGAAGTCTTGCTTCATGACGGATAGGTTACACCACTACAACTACGAACTATAATCTGTTAGAATTTCTTGCTACTGACTTTCAACATCGATGACAAAAGTATTTTAATTCGCATGATTGATCAAAACTACGGAAGCTTATAGGTTGCCATCAGGAGCCATAATCAGGTCCCTGATTATGGCTCCTGGTGCCATCCGACATCCGACTTTAAAAATCCAACGTCCGACATCCGACATCCGACTTGTTAAACTCCGACATCCGACTTTAAAAATCCGACATCTGACTTGTTAAAATCCGACATCTGACTTTAAAATCCTACACCCGAGTTGTTAAATCCGACATCCGACGTTAAAATCCGACATCCGACATCCGACATTGCTGGCTCAGGTCAGCGGGGAACGTCGAATGGGCGAGAGATCTTCAACCAAGGAATCTTAGACATCCGCACGCACTTTAAACCTACAGAGACTTTCCAGTACACATACTTTTCTTCATGCCACCTAGCAGAGGTCAGAAAAGGACTCAAGGTGAAGCCTTCAGGCTAGAGGCTTCCCCACCATCTCATTGAAAAAATAACCTCTGAGGTCAAATTCACTGAACGGTAGTCGGCTTTACAAGAAAGTGAGAAAGTGCGAAAGAAAAATCTGCCTTTGGTAACAACGTACCACCCGGCGCCTTTGCCTAACCTCGAAAACATCTTGATTAGCAAATGGCATTTAATCAAAAACCAACCATTGCTAAGATAAATATTCAAAGAACCTTGACTTATCTCATGTAAAAAAAGCAAAATCTTAAAGAGATACACTCGTGAGAGAGAAACTATAACGAGAGGTCACTATAACTAGAGTCACTTGTTACTCTACGAGCTTACGAGCTTGTTTGGCCCGTTAACGCTTACTTCAAAAGGAAGGATCCGTCCCAGGAGTCGGATGTCGGATTTTAAATCCGGAAAGGACCCGAGGGCTACTCAACAAAGTTTCATACAGGGAGGCTCCACTCTGAAGTCCGACCTTTTTCCCGTTTATATACAATTTTGACAGAAAAGGCACGCTTTCGTGTACCTGTCATTAACGAAAGTACCCTCTTTACATATCTACTTAAAACATTGCATCACTAAGAGAGGAAGTCTCCTTGTTATTTTCATGTAGTGCTTAACTGAATTAAACAATACAGCCAAAGGCCTGATCAAAATATTTTCAGTAAAGGGACCTTTCAAATACCTAGCTAATGATAGATTCCCTACACTTTCATATACCACAAGCTGTGAATCCTTACCCTTTTATATACCTGAAGCCTTAAAAAAGGTACCCCTTTTGGGCGGAGCCTCCACATACAGGCCATTATAAGGAGTATTTACCCCCGGCGGAGGGCGGGGGGGGAGGGGGGGCAAAGGAGAGGTATCTGTGTTTGCCGCCATCTTTTCTTCGACATTCCGCACTGACCTGAGCCAGCAAATGTCGGATGTCGGATTTTACCAAGTTGGATGTCGGATTTTAAAACTCGGATGTCGGATTTTTTGAAGTCGGATGTCGGATTTTAACAACTCGGATGTCAGATGTCGGATTTTAACAAGTCGTATGTCGGGTTTTAACAAGTCGGATGTCGGATTTTAACAACTCGGATGTCGGATTTTAACAACTCGGATGTCGGATGTCGGATTTTTAAAGTCGGATGTCGGATGGCACCTATAAGCTTCCGTCAAGAGACTATGAGGTGAGAGAACATATCCCCGTGCCCTATGATAATCTTTTTAAATCTATTTTAAGCTTCGCGTCACGCTGTCAAGGTTATTTTTAGTCTAGGCGCCCGATCACGCAAGCAATGGCCAACGGTCATCAGGTTGTGTCTATCCAAATAAGAAATTGAAAATTTAGCGGGCTAAGAGAAAAAAAAAATCAGTTTGTTCAGTTGAACTGCCGCACTGTTAGCACTGGAAATCATTTTCAGAGCTGGGCAGGAAAATTATACGTGCTTCTCCGAAGCCGTAAAACAGAAGTCGTGTCATTCCCCAGCATGAATAATGAATGATTATCACAAAGTGCCAAGACTCGAATTTCTAACCTGCTTGAAAGTCGTTTCTCGGAAAGTGCCGAAAGGCTTGAAGCGAAAAGGATCTCTTTCGAAAGGTATTTTAAAGCGCACGACAGCTAAAATATTTGTTTCGCGTTTGTTAGAACTTTCACTCCAAAAAAAACGGTGCAAATCTTTGTTTATTTAATATCGGAAGTGCTGTGTAATATTTACTGCTGACTAGAATTGCATTCCAATAAACACGCACGAAACTCGTTTCTCGAAAAGTATTGAACGGATTAAATCGAAAAACATCTCTTTGGAAAGGTTATTCAAAGCGCAGGACAGCACAATACTTGTTTCCCGTTTGTTAGAACTTTCGGTCCGAAAATCCCGGTGTAAATGTTTGCATATTTAATTTCGAAATTGCTTTGTAATATGAAACAGAGTTTCAGGGAGGTCCACGCCGAAAAAGGTGCTTCTCTGGAACGAACTAAAACATCGTTTGGATCGGTAGAGACCCTGAGAGAGACCTATCTGGAAAGCCTTTTAAAACTGCTGGTCAGAAAAATTATCTTCTATGTGTTTATCGTGATTTTTACGTCGGAAATTAGTCTTGTCATTTCTCTGCATGACTGGTTCACAATAGCCGCTCTAGCTGCTGACAAGAATTGCATTCACAACACGCTCTAAAGTCGTTTCGCGAAAAGTACTAAAACGGCCTAAACAGAAAAAAGAGATCTCTTTGGAAAGCTCTTTCAAAGCGCCAGACAGTTAGAATTATTCTTCCTCTGACCTTACGAAATGCGCTTCGAAAATCCCGACGAAAAGTTTTTTGCGTAATTGATTAACTGCTAAAATTAAACCTCAATGTTATTACGTCATTTAAATTGGCCAATCAGGTGTCTTTCCTAAAATAGCCTCTCAGCTTGACCACGCGCTAAAATTAGATTTAAAAAGATTATCATGGGAAGAGGGCCATGTATGGGGGATGTGTTCTCTTAGATCATAGTCTCTTGGTTTAGCACAGGTAGCCCAAGCTCACTATTTGAGCATATATTAATATCGAAGAGTGCGGCTTAGAAAAGCAATGTTCGACAACAAGAGACTATGAGGTATCATAGTCTCTTGTCGACAACTGATATGATTATGTAAGAGATCGACCATCAGGCCTTATCCACTATATGGGAGTTCGGTTGTAAAGTTAATAATTAATCATTCTTCGTTATGAGAGTTTGTATGGAGAATATTCCTGTTGCTTATCATGCATGGAATTCGCAATAAAGTTTTCCTTTTAACTCACCGATGTTGTCTTTTTGTCATTTCTTGTGATTTTGTAGTGGTTTAGGCCTCCTAGATGCAGTCCAAGGCTTTTCTTGAGCAGCCGCTAGGCCGCTTTTTCAACCCCTTCAGCGAAGGGGTTGAAAAAGCGGCTGCTCAAGAAAAGCCTTGGACTGCATCTAGGAGGCCTAAAACGCTACAAAATCACAAGAAAACGACAAGGAGACAACATCAGTGAGTTAAAAGGAAAACTTTATTGCGAATTTCATACATTTATAAGCAACAGGAATATTCTCCATACAAACTCTTATAACGAAGAATAATTAATTAATTAATTATTAACTTTACAATCGGAATAAGGCCCGAGGAACAAATTCCTTGCCATTCCTGGTTTTCCGACGGGATCATTTGCGGTTCGGGATCATTTCCGGTCTGGGGATCATTTGCGGCGCTGTACACATGTGCGATTCTGTGGTCAACAAGAGGAAGCATCACAAGTTTGCGGAATTCCTTAGGGGTAGGTCCGTAAGAAATGGAAATCTTATCTTATCGAACTCATCAGGAGCAAGAAGAAAAGGTAGGACCTCAACAGGGGGGGGGGGGGGGGGTATGGCGCGCCGTTTGTTTCAAAATTATATTTTAGCTGGCGATTGTCAAACGTGTCGTTTAATCCCATAATCACTGCATAAGAGTCCTATTACTTTCATTAAGTGTCCTCTAATTCCATTTTTTGTTCATGTGGCGTGGTCGACACAAGGCTGTGTACAGTGTTGAACATTTGTGGTTTATCAGTGCATAGGTCTTGACCTTTTCAATCAGTTTTGCAAGCATCATTCGACCAGTTTATTGTTGATCACTTTTCGGCGTTCGTTTTTTTTCCTTCAATTATTGACATTATTCTATTAGTTGCATAACTTTTTTCGGTCCAGTTGTGCTGGTCGAATTCGCTCAGTTTTAGGTATTATTCGATCAGTTGTCTGCGTGACTTTTTCCATCATTTGCACGTGACCTTTTCGACTAGTAAGATTCGATCCTTTGTACGTGTGACTTTTTCGATCAGTTGTCCTTGTTATTCGATTAGTTTGTATGCGTCATTTTTTCGATCAATTGCGTTTGATATTCGATCAGTTGTGTGTTTTTATTCAATAAGTTGTATATGTTACCTTTCCGATCAGTTCTTTGTTTTATTCAATCAGTTTGTACATGCTAGTTTTTCGATCAGTTGCGTTTTATTCAATCAGTTGTACATGTGACTTTTCGATCAGTTGTGTTTGATATTCGATCAGTTGTGTGTTTTATTTAATCAGTTGTGCATGTTACTTTTTCGATCAGTTGTGATTGATATTCGATCAGCTGTGTGTTTCATTCAATCAGTTGTGCATCTGACTTTTTCGATCAGTTGTGTTTGATATTCGATCAGTTGTGTTTCATTCAATCAGTTGTGCATGTTACTTTTTCGATCAGTTGTGATTGATATTCGATCAGTTGTGTGTTTCATTCAATCACTGTTCAATCAGTTGTGCATGTGACTTTTTCGATCAGTTGTGTTTGATATTCGATCAGTTGTGTTTTATTCAATCAGTTGTGCATGTTTCCTTCTCGATCAGTTGTGATTGCTATTCGATCAGTTGTGTGTTTCATTCAATCAGTTGTGCATGTTACTTTTTCGATCAGTTGTGTTTGATATTCGATCAGTTGTGTTTTATTCAATCAGTTGTGCATGTTTCTTTTTCGATCAGTTGTGGTGTTTCATTCAATCAGTTGTGCATGTTACTTTTTCGATCAGTTGTGTTTGATATTCGATCAGTTGTGTGTTTTATTCAATCAGTTGTGCATGTTACTTTTTCGATCAGTTGTGTTTGATATTCGATCAGTTGTGTGTTTTATTCAATCAGTTTGTACATGTGATTTTTTCGATCAGTTTTGTTTGAGATTCGGTCAAAAATCAGGCCTGTGACCGAGTGATACCGAGCATTGGTCTCTATCGCTCGCCTTATCGGCAACTGACGAGATCCAGAAGGATCGAAACCGCGGTATTGCCTGAACTACAAGGCTACGAGCCTCCAAACAAAAGAGAGACTATTAACGGTCTCAAGAAAACCTGAATACATCGCAAAAAAGCAATGATGACGACAATGTAGAACTGGTTAAACAATTATCAGCGGAATTGCGAAGAACTTATTTCATAGCTTTTGCCTGAATGAAACCACGCAATATCATAAACAACACAGCATAACTTGCAACAGTTTATCAAACAGCCGGGCCCGGCATAGTAACCCGAAATGGAAGTATCCTACATGTTCACGGGAATATTTCAAACTTTGTCCCTCCAGAGCTAATATTTGAGAGAGCCCAAACCATATCATGCATTATAAATGAGCCTAGAGAGAAAAAAAAAACACTGGCAAAAAACAGAGCTGTCAAACTCTGCAAACTACATGCGGATAACAGCGGAAGCCAGACAGACTTATTACCAATAACGGCTCTACTCTGACAAAATGTCCTCCTGAAAACACAGGATTATTGCTTAGCGAAATATTCAAAGATCCCCCATTGCTTCATACAGAAGGGGCTGATCATTAAAGATATAATCGTGCGAGCTAAGCTCTATCTTATGGCGTTCCATCCCCGCCAAAATTCAAGGTTGCATTTTACATTCTGCTTTTCACTTTTTTTCCTACATTTGTTGTTTGACATCTGAGTTTACACTTTCGTCATTCAACTTTCCTCGTGGAACATTCAAGTTTTTGCCCTGTACATTCAACTTTTCGTACGCAATATTCAAGTTCACGTTGAAGTTCAGCGGGTTGTACTTCCAAGTTTTCGCATTCAATATTGAGCATTTGCCGACCAAGTTTTTACTTTCAACATTTGACTTTACGTATTTCACTTGCAAGTTTGCATTGTACATTCAACTTTTTAAACTGTACTTTTATCCGCTGGTCATCCACCTATGGTAATCGTGGGCTCAACTGACCCAGCCCACCCCTGCTAACAATACGATCGAAAGACTTCCTACAAGAGTGGGGTCGGGAGACCCTCTCCTCTCCCGACAGTAATTATTCGTGGCGCTTCTTGTCAAACATGACGGATCGCCAGCCGAATTCCACACCGCCCGCGCCCGCGGCTAGTTGGAGCGAGGTGAACATAATTAGTTTAATGTTCTTAAAAGTGCTTAACATAGTCCTGAATGGCAGTGGCTTTTTATGAAAGACTTTTTAGTGAACAAATGTTAACTTGTTTATGATGGAATAAAGCTTAAACTAACCGTAACACGATTGAACAGCTCCAGTTTTCTCCTTAGAGCACAATATGAAATGCCCTTCATAAACAAGAGTGCAGTGACAAAAGGGTCGAAAGACCGAAAAATAAACGGCAAATGTACAAATGCCACGAACCGTGGGAGTCGTGTTTGGTCTGTCTATTTTATTCACCATCATTATTATATAGGGCGGCATCGTTCTGCTAACGCAACTCTATTATAGTTATGTCTCTCTGCGTCTTTTTTTTCTATAGCATAGAGCATAGAGCATTCTATAGCATAGAGCAATATATGTATATACAAACAATGACAGTAACAATGGCTAAACAAGTTAAGGCTAAAATGAATTTAAGCACTGGAGTTCCCCCTTCCTTATTTATTTATTTATTTATTTATTCACTTTTTCTCA
Source organism: Platygyra sinensis (assembly GCA_019787425.1). Lineage (NCBI taxonomy): Eukaryota > Metazoa > Cnidaria > Anthozoa > Scleractinia > Merulinidae > Platygyra > Platygyra sinensis. The sequence continues at coordinate 6,942 of JAHPZR010024254.1, read as the reverse complement.
TTGATGTAATTTGTTTTGTTTTTAAATCAACGTAGTGTAGTGTAACAAGAGACTATGATCTAAGAGAACACATCCCCCATACATGGCCCTCTTCCCATGATAATCTTTTTAAATCTAATTTTAGCGCGTGGTCAAGCTGAGAGGCTATTTTAGGAAAGACACCTGATTGGCCAATTTAAATGACGTAATAACATTGAGGTTTAATTTTAGCAGTTAATCAATTACGCAAAAAACTTTTCGTCGGGATTTTCGAAGCGCATTTCGTAAGGTCAGAGGAAGAATAATTCTAACTGTCTGGCGCTTTGAAAGAGCTTTCCAAAGAGATCTCTTTTTTCTGTTTAGGCCGTTTTAGTACTTTTCGCGAAACGACTTTAGAGCGTGTTGTGAATGCAATTCTTGTCAGCAGCTAGAGCGGCTATTGTGAACCAGTCATGCAGAGAAATGACAAGACTAATTTCCGACGTAAAAATCACGATAAACACATAGAAGATAATTTTTCTGACCAGCAGTTTTAAAAGGCTTTCCAGATAGGTCTCTCTCAGGGTCTCTACCGATCCAAACGATGTTTTAGTTCGTTCCAGAGAAGCACCTTTTTCGGCGTGGACCTCCCTGAAACTCTGTTTCATATTACAAAGCAATTTCGAAATTAAATATGCAAACATTTACACCGGGATTTTCGGACCGAAAGTTCTAACAAACGGGAAACAAGTATTGTGCTGTCCTGCGCTTTGAATAACCTTTCCAAAGAGATGTTTTTCGATTTAATCCGTTCAATACTTTTCGAGAAACGAGTTTCGTGCGTGTTTATTGGAATGCAATTCTAGTCAGCAGTAAATATTACACAGCACTTCCGATATTAAATAAACAAAGATTTGCACCGTTTTTTTTGGAGTGAAAGTTCTAACAAACGCGAAACAAATATTTTAGCTGTCGTGCGCTTTAAAATACCTTTCGAAAGAGATCCTTTTCGCTTCAAGCCTTTCGGCACTTTCCGAGAAACGACTTTCAAGCAGGTTAGAAATTCGAGTCTTGGCACTTTGTGATAATCATTCATTATTCATGCTGGGGAATGACACGACTTCTGTTTTACGGCTTCGGAGAAGCACGTATAATTTTCCTGCCCAGCTCTGAAAATGATTTCCAGTGCTAACAGTGCGGCAGTTCAACTGAACAAACTGATTTTTTTTTTTCTCTTAGCCCGCTAAATTTTCAATTTCTTATTTGGATAGACACAACCTGATGACCGTTGGCCATTGCTTGCGTGATCGGGCGCCTAGACTAAAAATAACCTTGACAGCGTGACGCGAAGCTTAAAATAGATTTAAAAAGATTATCATATGGGCACGGGGATATGTTTCTCTTAGGATCATAGTCCTCTTCGAGTGTAAGTAAGATAGTATCGCTGTATTGTAAGTAATTTGTGTACATGGTGCCGTAATTAAAAAAAAAACATTATAGAGCGAGAGGAGAGGGGTCTCCCGACCTCACTCCTGTAAGCAAGTCTTTCGATCGTAATTGTTTAAGCAGGGTGGGGCTGGGTCAGTTGAGGCCCACGATTACCATAGGTGGATTGACCAGCGGATGATAAGTCCAATTAAAAAGTTGAATGTACAATGCAAACTTGCAAGTGAAATACGTGAAGGTCAAATGTTGAAAGTCAAAACACTTGATTGACAAATGCCACAATATTGAATGCCCCCCCCCCCCTGCAAACTGGAAAGTACAACTCGCTGAACTTGAACGTGAACTTGAATATTGCGTACGAAAAGTTGAAATGTACAGGGCCAAAAACGAGACAACGTTGAATGCCGGGAAAGTGTAAACTCAGATGTCAAACAACCACATGGAGGATAAAATGCGGAAAAAGTAGAATGTAAAATGACAACATTGAATTTTGGCGGGGATGGAAAGCCATACTATCTGGCTATTACACGTAAATGGGAGTCCGCGCAGGGCGTTGTCACCTCTTTGTTATCACAATCTGGAAAAAGTCCAACATGTACACCTGATTGAAATGAACACAACAACTGAATCGAATATCAAACACAAACTGATCGCAAAAGTCACATGTACAACTGATTGAATGAAACAAACAACTAGCTGATCGGAAAATCAAAAAAAACACAACCCCAAAACTGATCGATAAAAGTGAACATCTACAACTGATATAGAAAGAAACACAACGTGAGCGAATACTCAAATACAACTGATCGAGAAGGTCACATGCACAACCTGGATTGAATAAAAACCACAACTGATCGAATATCAAACACACAACTGATCGAAAAGGTAACATCTACAACTGATTGTATGAAACACACAACTGATCGAAAAAAGTAACATGTACAACTGATTTGATAACAAACATATAACATGAATCGAAAAAGTTAAACATGTACAACTGATTGAATAAAAACTTACAAACTGATCGAAAAAAGTCACATCTACAAACTGATTTGAATAAAACATATATACTGATTTCGAAAAAGTCACATGGACAAACTGATTGAACGCATCCTACAACTGATTGAATAAAACACAACTGTATCGAATATCAAAAACACAAACTGATCGAAAAAGTCACATGCACAACTGAATTGAACAGTGATTGACTGAAACACCACACTGATCGAATATCATACTCACAAACTGATCGAAAAAGTAAACATGCACAACTGATTGAATGAAAACACAACTGATCCGGAATATCAAACACAACTGATCGTAAAAAGTGCAGATGCACAACTGATTGGAATTTGAAAACACACAGCGTGATCGGATAATCCAATCACAACGGATCGAAAAAGTAAACATGCACAAACTGATTAAATAAAACACACAACTGATCGAATATTCAAAACACCACTGATCGAAAAGTCACATGATCCAACTGATTGAATAAAACGCAACTGATCGAAAACTAGCACTGTACCAAACTGATTGAATAAAACAAAGAACTGATCGGAAAGGTAACATATACAACTTATTGAATAAAACACACAACTGATCGAATATCAAACGCAATTGATCGAAAAAATCACGCATACAACTAATCGAATAACAAGGACAACTGATCGAAAAAGTCACACGTACAAAGGATCGAATCTTAGATCGAAAAGGTCACGTACAAATGATGGAAAAAGTCACGCAGACAACTGATCGAATAATACCTAAAACTGAGCGAATTCGACCAGCACAACTGACCGAAAAAAGTTATGCAACTAATAATGTCAATAATTGAAGGAAAAAAACGAACGCCGAAAGTGATCAACAATAAACTGGTCGAATGATGCTTGCAAAACTGATTGAAAAGGTCAAGACCTATGCACTGACACAACCACAAATGTTTCAAACACTGTACACAGCCTTGTGTCGACCACGCCACATGAACAAAAAATGGAATTAGAGGACACTTAATGAAAGTAATAGGACTCTTATGCAGTGATTATGGGATTAAACGACACGTTTGACAATCGCCAGCTAAAAAATAATTTTTGAAACAAACGGCGCGCTACCCCCCCCCCCCCTGTTGAGGTCCTACCTTTTCTTCTTGCTCCTGACTGAGTTTCGATAAGATAGATTTCCATTTCTTACGGAACCTACCCACTTAAGGAATTCCGCAACTTTTTGTGATGCTTCATCTTGTTGACCACAGAATCGCACAGTGTGTACAGCGCCGCAAATGATCCCCAGATCGGAATGATACCCGACCGCAAATGATCCCGTCGGAAAACCAGGATGGCAGGATTTTGTTCCTCGGGCGTATTCCGATTGTAAAGTTAATAAGTTAATTAATTAATTATTCCTTCGTTAATAAGAGTTTGTAATGGAGAATATTCCTGTTGCTTATAAATGTATGAAATTCGCAATTAAGTTTTCCTTTTAAACTCACTGATTCTTGTCTCTTTGTCGTTTCTTGTGATTTTGTAGCGTTTTAGGCCTCCTAGATGCAGTCCAAGGCTTTTCTTGAGCACCGCTTCCTCAACCGCTTCGCTGAAGGGGTGACAAAGTCGGCCCTAGCGGCTGCTCAAGAACAGCCTTGGACTGCATCTAGGAGGCCCTAAACCACGTAACAAAATCACAAAGAAATGACAAGGAAGCAACATCGGTGAGTTAACAGGAAAAACTGTTATTGCGAATTGCATGCCTTGATACGCAACAGGAATTATTCTCCTGCAAACTCTCATAAACGAAGAATGATTAATTATTACCTTTACAACCGAACTCCCCATATGGTGGATAAGGCCTGATGGTCGATCTCTTACATTAATCATATCAGTTTGTCGACAAGAGACTATGATACCTCATAGGCAACCAAAAAAAAAAAAAAACCCCACACAAAAAAAAAGAAAAAAAAAAAAGACAAAAAAAACCGCAAAAAAAAAAAAAAAAAAAAAAAGAAAAAAAAAAAAAAAAAAAAAAAAAAAAAAAAAAAAAAAAAAAAAAAAATAAGAAAAAAAAAAACAAAAAAAAAGAAAAAAAAAAAAAAAAAAAAAAAATAAATAAAAAGAGCCGCAAAAACAAAAAAACAAAAAACAAAAAAAAAAAAAAACAAAACAAAAAACAAAAAAAAAAAAACCAAAAAAAATCCTTGTTGTCCGAACATTGCTTTTCTAAGCCGCACTCTCGATATTATATATGCCAAATCTTAGTGGCTTGGGCTACCTGTCTAAAAAACCAGAGACTATGATCTAAGAGAACAACCAGCCCGCCGATACATGGCCCTCTTCCCTACGATTAATCTTTTTTAATCTAATTTTGAGCGGCGTGGTCAAGCTGAGAGTGCTAATTGTTAGGAAAGACACCTGATTGGCCCAATTTTAAATGACCGTAATAAACATTGAGGTTTAATTTTAGTCAGTTAATCAATTACGCGAAAAAGTTTTCGGTCGGGATTTTCGAAGGCGGATTTTCGTAAGGGTCAGAGGAAAGAAAAGTAATTTCTTAACTGAATCTGGCTGCTTTGCAAGAGCTTAGTCCGAAAGAGATGGGCTCTTTTTTATCATGTTTTAGGACCCGTTTTAAGTACTTTTCGTCGAACCGAACTTTAAGAGCGTGTTGTGAAATGCCACTTTGCCTTGTCAAGCCCCAGCTAGAGCGGCTATTTGTTGGAAACCAGATCCATGCAGTAGAAATGACAAGACTAATTTCCGACGTAAGACACGGGGGAATCACGATAAACACCCTATAAGATAATTTTCTGACCAGCAGTTGTTAGTAAAGGCATTCGCAGAATAGGGTCTCTCTCTAAGGTTGCTCATATCCGGATCCAAACGAATTTGAATTTATATTTTCAGTTCGCAGAGAAGGCCCCGTTTTTCGGTCGTGGACACTCCCTGATCCACTCTGTTCTTATACCTTGAGAGCAATTTCGAAATTAAACATATGCACAACATTTACACCGTGGAAGTTTTCGGAGCCGATAAACTGGTTTCTAACAAAACGAGGTCGAACAAGTATTGTGGTAGGTGAATCTCTTCGGCTTTGAATAACCGTATTCCGCAACAGAGGATGTTTGTTCGTGAATTTAATAGACGCGTTCAAGATGTTACCTGTATCGATTAAACCGGGAGATTTGTTCGTAGTTATGTGCGTGTTTATAACTTAGTAAATGAACAATTCTAGATCATAAACAAAACAGATAAATAATTAGCACAGCCGTTTCCGAATATTTGAATAAACAAAGATTTGGCAGCACGTTTTTTTTTGGGAGAATGAAAGTTCTAAACAAAGCAAGCGACCAACAAATATTTTAGGCTGTCGATGCGCTTTAAGAATCCCTTTCGAAAGAATCCTATTTCGCTTCAAGTCATTCGGCACTTTCCCCCACACACCTCACCACAACCCCCCCAACTCCGAAAAACAGCCCTCCCAAAAACCCGGAAAACCGACTTTCAAGCAGGTTAGGAATTCGAGTCTTGTGCACTTTTGTGATAATTCTTCATTATTCATGATGGGGAAAGTGGACCGGACTTCATGTTTCTAGCGGACGTTCGGTGGAGAAGCACGAAATTAATGTTCCTCGCCCAGACTCTTGAAAATGATTTCCAGGTTCTGTAACGATTAGGCGGCGATTCAACTGAACAAACTGTGATGTTTTTTTATTGTACTCGTTAGGCAACTCGAGCTGAACTTTTCAATTTCGTTAATATTGGATAGACACAACCTGATGACCGTTGGCCATTCCTTGCGTGCTCGGTGTCGCCTAAGACTACAAAATACCGCTTAGACAGCGTGACGCGAAAAGCTTAAAAATAAGATTGTAAAAAGTTATTCATAGGGCACGTGGATATGATTCTGCTCACGGGCTCATAGTTCTAGTGACGAAGGAAGCCACTTATATAAAAAGTGCACAATGCACGGAGTTGACAAATCCGCCTTTAAAAAATCCGGACATTCCGACGATCCGAAGCTGTCTTAAAATTCCGCGACATCCGAGTTTTGTTTAAAGATCGCGACATCGAACTTGTTAGAAAGGTGGGCACCCGAACATAAGTCGACTTGTTAAGGAAATCCGGCGCGACCTCTGGACCATCCGAGCTTGTTAAAACATCCGAATGCCGACTGTCAAAAATCGCAGACAGTCCGAGTTTTGAAAATCCGAACATCACACTTGGGGTATAAAATCCGTGCATCCGACCATTGCGTGGGCTCATGTCCGTGCGGAATGTCGAAGAAAAGATTGGGCGAGCATAAACACAGAATGTACCTCTACGGCTTTGCCCCCCCTCCCCCACCGCCCTACCCCGGGGGTAAATACTCCTTATGAATGGACTGATAATGTGAGGCCTCCGCGCAAAAGGGGTACCTTTTTTAAGAGCTTTGCAGGGGTTATTATAACAGGGTAAGGATTCACGCTTGTAGGTATATGAAAGTGTAGTGGAATCTATCATTTACCTAGGTATTTGAAAGAGTCCTTTAGCTGAAACTATTTTGATCAGA
>JAHPZR010024253.1:0-25143 GCA_019787425.1 Platygyra sinensis | reverse complement strand
AAAAACATCGAGGCATGCAAAGCGCTGTTGTTCTTTATTCTTTTGCTTTCTTTCCACGGGTCAGAGGGAAAGAGATGGTCAATCCCCAAATCAAAACTTGGAAAAGTTTTCTTCATTTGAATTCCTTAATATTTGTACTTGAGAGTTGGACTACGGCTTTGAAATGGTTTCAAATTGTGCCGGGGAAACACAGAAAGCGTGACGTGACGTGCATACTCTCATCTAAACACACCTATCGACCAATGAGAATGCGCGTACTGTCTTAAATATTTTATAATATAACTTACGCCTTCGTGGAGGTCTGTAAAGTGAGCAGCTATCAGATGGACGATAGAAATAAAACAAATCGCACAAAGGTGTGTCAACGCAGCAGAATTTATAGGCCTCCTGGTCCGTGTAAATCTTTTCCATCTCATTCTCCTCATTGAACCAGTTATAAACTGCCTTTACTTGGACGCGTCCACCGTTAGGGGGTCCCTCCTTGAGTGATCCCCAGTCTTCCCACTGCGTAGAGTAACAACATTGCTGTCGTAACCGAAAACCTCTTAGTCCTGTAGCAGAATGGTAATATGGGATGAACTTAGAACGTCTGGACTCATAGCACAATTCGGGCCACGAATACCACCAGTCCCAAGAGAATCTCCCCCAGTCCAACCACGCTTGCCACTCAGTACAAGGACATGCCATCTGCCAGTCTGAACGTATCAGTTGGTTGTACCTTTCATGGACGTTAATCCTCTTTTGAAGGAAGGTCCAAGTGAAACACTTCTCCAACGCATTTCTCACGTTGCTGTTCTCGATTCTCCAAAAATGTCTTCCCAGCAAACCTGTATTCCCTGCTTTTCTGTCGAGGTTATACATTCCAAACAGCGTACCGGAACTGAAATGATTACAGAGATTAGGTGAAAAGACTTAAATAATCAGCAAGAGAAATCTGCTTGTCTCTCCTCGTTAGCATTCTTTTTTTGAAGCTTGTTTTGTTGTGTCGTTAGCATTCTTTTTTTGTTGTGTCCCCTAATAAGTATGGGTATCACCCAGGCTACAAGGTTTTCGACACTTGAATAAAGTTCTTACTTACTTACTTACTAATGTTTCTTGAAGAGATAGGGAGATTACTGCTCACTGCTTCAGTAGACAGAAGTACTTAGCGTCCAGAGGGGCGGAAGTTGAAGAAGAAGAAGAAGAAGAAGAAGAAGAAGAAGAAGAAGAAGAACAACAACAACAACAACAACAACAACAACAACAACAACTTTATTGACCCTTACACTTGACAGAAATTAAATTAACACGAAATAACCGCAGTGCGGACAAGGCTTGTTCGCACCGCGGCTCTTCCACTAGGAGTACTTCTGTCTACTGCTAAATGCGATGTTAATCCGGCACAGGTCTTTCCCTCAGCGTCCAGTTCTCCTGTACTCATTCATGGAACCGGCAGGAGAGAGATACTGTAACGTTTTGAATGGGACGCCATTTTCAGGTATAGGCTTAGAAAGGGATCAATTTTCGATTTTCTACCAGACCTATTCTATTAAAACATAAAACTAAAAACGAACGATAAAATCCAACGTTTCGGAGTAGTCATGACTCCATTATCAAGGAAAATATAAATAAGATCATGCAAATTACAGCATTTAAAGCTATTTTGGCGCGAATAATTAACATAAGAGGGTGCGAAGATTATAAAAATACTTTCGCACGAATGTAGTCTGACTATTGCACGTTGAGATTTGGCTTTAAGGCTCTTATAAAAATCATTTCGTACACTAAGCAGTCAAACTTGTTTCTGCATTTCTTAAGCACTTGGAAACGCTTTAGCAGGCCCTGAGGCATTGTCCCGTGCATGTTCTTGTATAGTCCAGTCCCTGAACTCTCCTTTCTTCCCGAGAGTCCAGGATAACTTGCATGCGAATGCTCAGAACGCCGCCATTTTTTTGCCCCCAAATCGGGGGAAAAACCGTATTTGGATGTACTTTCCAGATTTGGCTTGTGGCGCGATTTTCTGAATAACAGTATTCAAGCAACAATTTCTGCATTCAGATTGGTTAAAACATGTCAGTTGATCTCACCAGTGCCACGCTAAACCACATTCGATTTGCTTTTTATCACAATATCAAGCAGATAACGAAAGAAATCTTTGCCAAGATTTGTTGACAATTGAAAACATCGACTCGGACTTGAAAGTGCACGTGCTGCATTACGCAAATAAGCTATTTTTACGCGTCAGACTTTCCTTTCAAAAACTCTTGCAAGCTCGCTCAACATGCAGAAACAATATGAAAAAATGTTTGGAAGAGTAATGACTTGTACTCGTTGTCGATGTGAGTACAGACCACGATAAACCATATTAGATTTTAGTTTTTCACCACAATATCACGTCAAGAGGTGTTTTTTCAGAGCGCGGGCTGAAAAAAGCATTGCGCGACTCATCGACGCGAGCAGCGTGGTTGGGACTTAGTAATTTTTTATTGGTTCGTTCCGAGCATGCGCATGCAAGTTATCCTGGACTCTCGTTTCGCCAGACCGGGTTCAGCCCCTATAAGGGACGGGAAGAAAGGAGAGTTCAGGGACTGGACTAGTTCTTGTAGTGTTTGGCAATGGCGGAGGATTATTGTTTATGTCCTTTTACATGATTAGGTAAATGTCCGCGCGTGTGACCTACAGTAACCCGCATCACACAGGCCACATTGAAAACCATCAACAACACACTGCTGATTTACAATTGGTGGCTTTGTTTCTCTCACATTTAGTTCTTGTTCGATTTTTCGGCTCACAAACACATGCTGGATGGTAATCCACCTGATTTTTGCTAAATACGAAACGATTCTTTCGAGGTTTGTCAAGTTCAGTGTTCAGTGGTTTGTCGACTAATATTTGCTTCTCCCTTGCATTTACACATACAATCCAGACAATCATTTTCTTTTCATTAAATAGGGAATTTTGTTATTCTCACCCTTTGATGTTTAAGTAGTTTCTGCTATCCCCTCCTGCGTTCCATCCAGCAACAGGAAGACCGTAGTATCCAGTCCAGTAACGGTAATACGCCCTGCATAAATCAACAACGATTAACAATTTTAGCATCCAAACCTATCGATGAAAATAATAAGCTCATAGTGGTTCTGTCAGTGAGACAGAATATGGACTTGATAATCTAACCATCACTCATTGTACACGAGTGTAGCATTAGATATACTAGGTAAGTGTTACCACGCATTGCCCAGGTACTTCCTTTGTTAGGTGTAATTTTATACGGGGCATGAGATCACATGAAGTGAATTGACTCGTTCTGTTTTTCTTTGAGTCGTCTACGTCGAAATCCTACTTAAATATGGTATATATAACTCTAATTTTCCTATGGTAAATGCGAGGAAATATCGAGTGGGTAAGATATCGCCATCTTGCTCATCCAAATGACCAATCAGAGCTCAGCAGGGATATATAGCTGGCCGCAATATATATAAAAAATGTTATTGCTGTATTTTGTAAACAACTTACGAATTCGCTGGAATCACCCACTGAATTTTACCATTAGGGTAATTGTACATGAGAAAAGTATTAAATCCATCCGTTATTAAGACAGCTTGGAAAGTGTTACTCTGCAAGAAGAAGAAAAAAATGTGTACAGATTTCAACATCAGTACACAACACCATAGACCTATTTGTAAACTGTAGAAAAATTTGTGTGCGCAAGCAACAGAGAAAAAAAGAACAGTTTTTGCTTACAAAATTAAGATGCTGCATAATCTGAGGCTAACCTTAATTTCGTTTCTTTTTGTTTTCGTTTTTGTCATATCATTGTTGATAGAGAGGACTAGTGAACATCAAGCGAGGCAAAAAAAAAAAACAGGCTAAGATTTATGTTGGAAGGTTCCTGACCCTACTCATCTTTTGTTTTATAATTATGCTCATCGACTATGGATGAATAACATAATCGCTATGCTTCTATTCTTAAGTTGTATGAGCACACATAGTAACCTTTGGTATTTTGCAAGATGTTGTACAGGGTCAACCCCTAAAGTAGTCAATACGAACATGCAACAAAGAACTTTTGCCAGGTTTCTTAACCATTTCCCTCTATTAACTATGGTCATACATTATTCGATTCCGATTGGACAAAAGCGGTAGAGTCAATCCAAATTTGTAACTGTCAAGTTTTTCCCACTTTCATTAATTTATTAATGTCAATCAACAACAAAAGTGTAAAACATATATGACGCCATTACGCGTAGATCTGAAGAATTTAACCATAAATATGTTGCATGTGTATGTCTCTTCTTCTTTTCACTTCGAAGATACAAGGCATGGATATTGCATAGGAGTCTTACCCAACGACAGTTGTTGTCGTAATAGTAGACGTATGGACAGAGCTTTTCCCAGGTCACGACAAGAATCCAAGAAGCTTTAAAGTTTTTAAACTTGCCAGTGTAGCGTTGCACATGCTCTGAAGCCATACTGATGATCGCAGCAGAGCTGTGACTGTAACCTGGCTTATGCACTTGATAATACACTTTAGAATGACCGTATCTGAAGGTAGAATACGTATCAGTCGTGGCCCAGAACGGAGCAATAATTGCCATATTTTTCAACCACCAGTAGACACCAAACTTCCGTGGCCACCACCAGCTCCAGTCATAGTTCAGTTGGATAATGCCATTGCGACATATCTGCAAAAATGAGTTGTCTAAAGCTGATACAAGATACTAGCTGTAAAATTTATGAAATTTATTCCAAAAAATATTGTAACAGATATATGTTTCTAACCCAGCGTTCCTTTAAAGAAAATTTTGTTTTCGACTTTCGCTGATATCTAACTAAAAACAGATCAAAGGAAATCAAACTTGAGCAGTTTAATCACCATTCTAGAGAATGTGAAGAAGATAATGCGAGACACCCAGAAGACACTGATACCATTTAGTTTTGGTAGTTTCGAGGCGATTGCTTTTAAGAAAAACTTTGTTACATTTAAATTTCCTATTTCAGTTCAAAGTAGCATCTCGGAATCAGTAAACTTGATAATGACTAATTTGCAAGATATCTAGAGAAATACGTACGTGTAACTTATAATGTCTTTCCGAGAAGAATGGAAATCCAGTCCGATCTGTGTCGATCCTCAAGCAGTGGTAGGAGGAGAAGTATGGAGAGTCTTCGAGACGAAACTCGTTATCCTTCTGCAGCGGGCCGTATGGATACATATTGTCTTCAGATGGAGTTGGTTAAATTACAAGATAAAAGAAATGATGCATGATGAACATTCCGATTTTTTCTTGTATATATAATTTATTCTACGGCACATTTACTTAAAGTGTTACTTATACCTTGAAATGTCATTCGTGACATCAAAATAAACATCCGTTTGCATGACACGGGGTATGGGGGAAGAAAATCAGGTATTCTGGACTACAATGCGTAACGTGCGGAAAGCTGATTGTGTGCTGTGTGAAGGAATCGTGTAAAGGACTCATAATCAATTGCCTGAGAGACGGAGACGCGTGAATGTATGCCAAACACCTTATCTGTGTCATGGACATATCAAAAAGGAAGAGAATGGTGAAAAACAACATATTGACTTCCATCAAAAAAGTTATTTCGCTAAAAACTCCTAGTTTTATAGAATATCTGAATAGAGGAAGCCAATGAAGATCTTAATAATATGATATTTTCTTGACGGAGCATGGGCAAACAATCAAGAGTGTTTCGAAGTGAAATTATTCAAATTATACCTAATTAGTATATACCAAACCGCTGGATAGTGTTTTTCGCGCATTCTGATTGGTTACTCAAACTCGGAATAGTCACTGTGTTGGCTATTCCGAGCTGGCGCGGCGAAGGTCATATTTTGCGCCCGAACTTCTGATATTTCATCCTACAGGTTTGGTATATACTAAAACAATAATTGTTAAAGTAATATATCAAACACGAGAGACAGTGTTTCATCGGGATATCCAAACACTGAGAAGAGAGTTGAAAATACGACGCGCTGTGGAGTATTTTTGACGAAATTCGAGGTGTTTGGATAGCCGATGAAATAATGTGTCGAGTGTTTGATATATCTTCTCAATCAAAACGAAAACTAAGCAGTAAACGGAGAAGTAATATAAAATCGTCAAAATCTAGCTAATTAAGACCGGGCATACAAACCTCCTTCACGGTTGTGACTTCCTTTGTTCTAACTTGATGAATTGTTAATGAGTTTGAGAATATACTGTGAAACAGAGATCTCCTTTTCTTTGAGCGCTGAGCTGATATATTTGTCCCCCTGGTAACTTTTTTAAAATTTCTGATCGAGTTATAAATAGACCATAAGATAGAAATGGGAAAGGAATATAAATAAAAAAAGCAACTTACTATCCACTGTAGATGTAAAGGGTTTCGATGCTGTAAAGAAACCAACAGATGAGATTTTAAAGCATAAACGTTTTGGCAGCGTTGGTTTAAGAGTTAATAAATTTAGCTTCTTGCCACCACAACCTAAATAGCTGGACCTCCACGTATTCAAAAGTGAGAAAACATGTGTGACCAAGTTAGGATTCGTTCTAGTTTTGATTTGTGGACTTCCATGTTATAATCAATCGATACCTATCAAATTAAGGTAACCTGATCAGTATTACTTTACAATATCGCGGGCTCAGGTCCAGAGTTCTTTCAGATCGCCTGGTTTTTAAAGTTGATCGCTGATCAGGAACTGGGTTATCACCCAGGTTAATTTATTGTGATAGGAGCTACTCTTTTAGGCTTGGCTAAATCTGTGTATTAGAGGACTTTTGAAATTAAATTTGAATAATAGTCAATACTTACTCCGTGGTCGAACTGTTGCTGCCCTCTCCGTAGGCCCTAGAAATAAAGAGAAAAAATCCTCATAGAGAAATGAATGTAATTCTACAATTATATTGATAAATAAAGTTTAAAAGAGTAAGCCAAATAACTTCCCATTACAATTGGTTAATATGATCAATTAGAGGGAAGACCTATGTAAAAAATATATTTGATTTCATGTTGCCGTGAGTCTTTTCAGTTATAGATCCCAGAGGAAGTTAACATGTGGCAAGAACATCAGTGACACACTCGCCTCGCGATCGTGTGCTTCTAGAAAATTCTTACCAGTCGTTTTGAAGAGATCTGGAATCAATTACTGAACAGACTCAAGGCCACATGGAATCTAATATCTTATTTACATACGTCTGCCCTCAATTTATGAATCTATGAATCTTTATGTGGATTTTATTGTTCTTTTTGTTCTTTTTTCTGCTTTCTGTATTTGTTTTTTATCTTAAAGATTGGTCGTATTAGCCCTTAAATATTCGAGTAAAAATAAAGCTCTATGTTCGTGTATTATAAATGACAATAACTTACCGATTCTCGTAGATTTTACCTCAGGTGAACTTGCTAAAGTAAAAAATGGTAAAAGCAGAAAAGGTTAATTTTGCTATTTACCAGGAGTCTTAGCTATATGAAGCAGAGGTAATGATTTACTTTACATACTCAGTTGCTTGAACGATAGATAATTTTGCTATTTTCATTGTTCATTTTCATTCCATTCCACAGAAGTAATACAGTTTAACAATAACAATAACAATAACAATAACAATAACAATAACGATAACGATAACGACAACGACAACGACAACGATAACGACAACGATAACGACAACGACAACGACAACAACAATGACAATGTCAACGACAACGACAACGACAACAACATCGACAACGACAACGACAACAGCAACGACAACGACAACGATAACGATAAAGACAACGACAACGACAACGACAACGACCACGATCACGACAACGTTAACGACAACGACAACGACAACAACAATGACAACGACAACAACAATGACAACGACAACGACAACGACAACGGCAACGACAACGACAACGACAACGACAACGATAACGACAACGATAACGATAGTGATAGCGATAATGCTAACGATAACCATAACGATAACGATACCGATAGTGATAGCGATAACGATAAAAACAAGAAATATGCAAGAGATAATCTAAATACTATTAGTTAATATTATTAGGCTAAAAGATAATCTAAATACTATATTTAAAGACTAGCCTATTTACAAATACAACGTTAACCTCTCCGAATTTATTTCAGGATGATGGACAGTTAGAGGGACGTTATGCCAGTTGTTGAAAGGAATCTACTACACAGAAATGTCAAGACTTAGCTGTTGCATTAAGTTCCAGAAATGGTACTTGTAGGAGAGCCTTTGCACCAATAGGTGACAGATAGTAGCCTTGGATAATACACGTATATCTAACTGATTGTTTGGCAGGTAGTTTGCATGAAGGTAACTTACCATTGGGAGCTGGCTGTACTTCACGTGAACTTGCTGCACGAAAGAACGCTGAAAGCAAAAATAAAAAAATATATATCATAAAGAAATGAATGTAATTCTATAATTATATTGAAAAATAAAGTTTAAAAGAGTAAGTCAAATAACTTCCCATTACAATTGGTTAATATGGTCAATTGGAGGAAAGACGTATGTAAATGAGATATTAGATTCCATGTTGCCGTGAGTCTGTTCAGTTATAGATTCCAGAGGAAGCCAACATGTGGCAAAAACGTCAATGACACACTCGCCTCGCGATCGTGTGCTACTAGTAAATTCTTACCAGCCATTTTGAAGAGATCCGCGATCAGTCAGTGAACAGACTCAAGGCCACATGGAATTTAATATCTTATTTTACATGCTTGCTATTTTCAAGTAATAAAATAATGTAATCAGAGTTGTCCGACGTTTCGTTATTGCTGACATCATTATTAAGGTAAAAGTGACCGTCAGTACTCATAGCTTTATAAAGCAGAATTAATTACTTCCCTTAAGATCGTAGTCGTGTGAGCTTGAAAGACAAACGATTTTCCCATTTTGTTTCAACTTAAGAAATCCTAATTTCTAAAAAAATTAATAACGTACTATCATTGTTCATTTTCATTCCATTCCAGATACGCAATACTGTTTCTATCAAAGTAATAATATTGATAAGAGATTCCATCTTATACCCATCCAGAAATGAAAATACAATTATATCGTCATCAAAGACACATTGTCCAGATGAAATCCCATTGTGTAGCTTATTGTAAATGAGAGGTCTCTCCTTATGACAAAAAAGATTGTTGTGTGGTTAAAAGGAATCTATTGCACTGATTGAAAGAGATAGAAATGTTAAGACTTACTTGTAACGTTATGTTCCAGTCTAACAGACGAAGGCCTAGGAGTGATTGTAGGTGTGCTTGCAGACCAGTAAGTGACTGATGGTGTTTGCCAATATGAAGTACGGATTGTTTGACAAGTGGACAAAGACACACCTAAAGTGATTGGGGTGGCCACGCTCGTATTCTGAAATCCACTCGCTGAATAAGAAACCAAACAGACAACAACAATTCAGGGCAAAATCAAACTTTGTTAAAGCAAGGCATTTAGAATATTTAGTTTTGCTGTATGGTCTCTTCTAACTAGAGGAACGTTATGCCAGTGGTTTAAAGGAATCCTTTACACAGAAATTTCAAGACTTAGTTGTCGCGTTAAGTTCCAGAAATGGTACTTGCAGGGGAGAGCTTTTAGACCAATAGGTGACCGATGACCATGAATAATACATGTATATTTAACTGATTGTTTGGCAAGTAGTTATGCCCTTACCACTGGAAATTGGTTGTACTTCAGGTGAACTTGCTGCAGTAAAGATCGGTGAAAGGAAAAAAGAAAAAAAATGCACATTGCTATTTCAAGTAATAAAATAATAAAATGAGAGTTGTCTGACGTTTTGATATTGCTAACATTATTATAAAACAGAATTAGTGAGTTCCCTTAAGATCCCAGTCGAGTGAGCTTGAAGGACAAACAATTTTGCCATATTGTTTCAACTTAAGAAATCCTAATTTCTAAAAAAAAAAACGTACTATCATTGTTCATTTTCATTCTATTCCAGATACGTTACTGTTTATACTGATCAAAATAATAATATAAATAAGAGAATCGATCTTATACCCATCCAGAAATGAAAAACAATGATATCGTCATCAAAACCACATTGTCAAGATGGAATCCCACTGTGTAGCTTATGGTTAATAAGAGGGCTCTCCTTATTACAGGAACGGTTGTGTGGCTGAAGGGAATCTATTGCACTGATTGAAAGAGATAGAAATGTTAAGACTTACTTGTAACGTTATGTTCCAGTCTCACAGACGAAGTCCTAGCAGTGATTGCAGGTTTGCTTGCAGACCAGTAAGTGACTGATGGTGTTTGCCAATATGAAGTACGGATTGTTTTACAAGTGGACAAAGACACACCTAAAGTGATTGGGGTGGTTTCACTAAATGGCGTTTGGGAAGGAGAAGACTCACTCACTCCGGAAACTGCCGTCTCGTTAGCCACGCTCGTATTCTGAAATCCACTCGCTGGATAAGAAACCACACAGGCAACAACAATTCAGGGCAAAATCAAACTTTGTGAAAGCAGGACATTTAGAAAATTTAGCTTCAAAGGGTAGCAAGCCCCCGTTTATGTTGTCCAATAACAGAATAAGGCTACAGTACTTGATACTAAATGTAAATATGTTGGCTATCCAATGTCAGCAGAAGTGCTTCAGTTTGCCCACTTTCCCCAGTCTGTTAAGTTGCAAGTTTTAAATACATATGAAGTAACAATAGCTTGAAACATCGTTTGATTTTCAAAACTGAGAGCAATCAAGCTAGCCCTGGAAAACCAAGGGAACAGAGCTCAAACTGTAGTGCTGATGATGTTGTCGTGAGATAGCATGCTTGTCGTGAGACAGTATCCTTGTACTACGTTTGACAGTTTCAATTCTGCCAATTGTCGTCCCCAGGGCTTCCGTTTCTTTGGTCACGTGGTCGTATTTTACAACGAATAGGACTGAGATCGACTGAGGACGAGCAAGAAAACTGTTTGACCTTATGTGCACTGGCTGAGGAGCAAATGGCTTTTGTTAGCCGTGGAAACCCTTTCGATTTATGCGAAAACGCCTTTCGTACTACATACTAGGAGAAATAACTGCTTAATTTCCTGAAGACCCGGTACAATTGACATCATCTTCAAAACGAAAATGAGGAATAAACAAACAAACCATCCATAACAATAGCCAGAGCTTGATTTTCTTACGTCAACCTCTTCCTTGTATTCTCTATTAATATCAAAAAAATATTTTCCTACGATATCCAAGTTATTCATTAATATTCGGAATGTCATTCAGGGATAACACTGGTGTCCCGCTTAGGAGCGTGCTTGCGAAGAAATGTGTTAGGCAACCTCGTTCCCAGGGGCCTCTCTCTACCTCGAGAAAGCACCTGACTAACGGCTGGTCACGTGTCTTTGCATGGCAACCCAAACTGCACAGAGGGTCCTTGACTTAATTTTGTCAACACTGTCTAGGGATGTGAATGTTGCCTTGCTATATAGACGTACTGTTATTTTGAAAAGGAAGTAAGTTATTTGTCAGAGATCCTGCCTGACCAGTACTTCGTCTCTACCTGAACTTCTATGAGTATGAGATGTTGATTGAGAGGGAACTTTGCTTGTATTTCAACAACCTGCTCGGATTAGTTTAATATTAGTTTTTAACACTAAAAGAATTGCTTTAAATAACCGTGAAATTATCGATGAGATGCATTCCGCAAATTTGATTTACCACTAAACAGATTTGAAACGAAAGCCCCCGGATTTTGGAAAAGTTCCTCGTAAAATTTTTCACTGCAAGAGAATCGAATGACTGTCAAACTTTTGATTGGATGAATTCAATCAAATTCAGAGCTAGTCTCTTTGCCAAGCACTGGACGTATTTAAATCTAAACAAGAGATTATCAAGGTAAGAGAGTGAATCCACCATATAGGTCCTCTAACTAAGTTAACCCCTCTTAAGTTATCTTTAGACATTGTACCGAGTTCTTCCGCGGATATTACTCGCGTGTTGCGTGGATGTTTTCGGGCGTGAAAGATCTGTTTACATGTATGTCGTTTCGTTTTAAAGCAAAGGAAAACCTTCAACGCTGTGGGGTTGTCTTCTTTGATATTTTTATTACAAGGAAAGGAGCCTCGGTTCTCGGTACGTTTTAATACATTTTGAAACTGTAATAGTAGTTTAAATAAGAGACGGATGTCTCCTGCACAAACAACAACTGAATGAACGGCAGAGAAATGTTTTGAAAAACGCAAACAAACGCCTCAGCACAAGCTAGGCAAACGAACTGATGGTCAAAAGAGCAGGCAGACGCTCGGTGCCCAAGTAGCAAAAAGCAGTTTAAGCTGCAACGCGAACAACGTCGATTATAAAACGACTTAATTTTCATTCTACGAATCTCCACGAGAATTAGGATCTTTCTTCAGGTACTGGAAATCTTCGTGTTTTTGCTAACTTGGGAATAGTCTTTATTTGGAGTTGTTTTGTTTCCTGTCTTTTATTTCTTTTGTTTTACGTAAGCTTACGTAATCTTTGCTCCTGTACTCACAGGACGAACCGAGAATTAAGAGTCATTCAGTATGTCTATACTGTCAGAAACATCCCAAACAGAATATGTATAAAACAGCGTCAAATTTAGAAAAATAAATTTTAAAAATTGGCCTCCTAGAGTTCACGTTCTATCGAATATGCAGATTGTGGCTATTTCACGTTGTCTTGTGACCTTTTGTAAATAACGGCAAAGAAATGAACAAAGAACTATAACGCACGCTTACACAACCATTGTACTTGTTGCCGTTGCCGTTGCCGTTGCCGTTGCAGTTAAACTTTGCTTAATTAAACTCCCTTAAACCGAATAAACGACCAAATAATAAAAAGCCAAACGAGCACAAAACAAACGAAAGCCCGGCCGAACAAAGAGACGGCTGAGAGTGTAGAGATGTTCTCTGCTATGAAACGAAATCAAAACATAAACAATGACGTCCCGCCATTTTGTCTCCTGTAGTTTCGAGAAAGTCGCTTCGGCTGTCCACGCATCGCGCGAGGAACAAACTTGGGTACCACGTCTAAAAATAACTTAAGAGAGATTATCTTAGTTAGAGGACCTATATGAGGGACTCACTCTCTTACCTTGATAATCTTTTGCTCTAAACGAATGCGTTAATGTCTCCGTTGTGATTTTGCCGATCGAAAAATATGAGCTGCTTAAATTCAGCGCGGAGACGTTGATGTCAAGTTCTTTGTAGATGTTGTTCGCTGTAAGAGAAGGGAATGACCGTGAAACTGTCGATCGGAATAATTCAGTCAAATCCAAAACTACCTTTGTAGGCGAGGCGAGCATACAACGTATTTAACTCTGGACGAATGAGTAAGTACCTTCGTTGTGATTTTTCCGAATGAAAAATAAAATTAATTGACCGCGCGGTCCATTTATTGCTGTGTTCCGGTGATGGACAAACCACTGACCACCAGTCCTTGGACTACCCTAGTAGATTCCCCAGTTGGACTACCCTAAAATGGACTACCTGCAAATCTAACATTCCAAATGATTACTATTTAGTGTTGTAAGCTGCTTTACCTTGCTTTTTCGTTCTGCAACAACTGAACACAAAATGGACAAGCAGATTCCACTTGTCCAGTATAACTATGGCTTAATTAGGTGCATTGTTTACAATGTTCCATGCCCAGGATAGCCTAACTCATAACTCGTTATTCTGGTGTCTAATTTGATGAAATATCTTTTAATTGCTCTCTAATGAACATACGAAGTAAAGCTAGATCCAGCTCTAGTAATGCAGCCCCCTCCACCACCACCCTACTTTACAGTTGCAAATTACTTTAAAGACCAAAATTCCCCGTCCCCTCTCCTTTTGCATGCCCGTTGGACCTGCTACTCTGTAAACGGCTATTCCACTAGATTATTTATCTCATTTCATGTCATCTCAGCTCAGCTTATCTCATCTCATCTCATGTCATCTCCTGTCATCTCCTGTCATCTCCTGTCATGTCATGTCATGTCATGTCATGTCATGTCATGTCATCCCATGTCATCCCATCTCATCTTATCTTATCTCATCTTATCTTACCGTATTTATGACCTTTGCAGCTGTTCCAGCTGCAATTTGGTACCTAATATTTCCATACTAGTTTGCTAAAACCATACCCTATTTAAGACCATGCAGAAATGGCCAAAATCAATACCTTATTTATGACCAAAACAGCGGAAAAACCATACCTTTTTGGGGCTGCACATGCCCAACTGGCCCACAAAAGGGAGTAACCCCCGGCATTTTACATTTAACTAGTGCTATTGCTTAATAGTCCAGTTTCGAATTCGCCATGACCGCTGAATTAAAGCAGTGACAACGCATTTGTACAGGGTCAGCCTCGACCTAAAAAAAAAATCATAAATACTGGCGGGAAGGTGCCACAAATTTGAAAATTAAACAATACACAGAGCCGTAAACAGGTCATCTCCTCGCTGGAATTTGTGAATATTTTACTTTAGGTCGAGGCTAACCCTGTACAAATGAGGTGTCCGTGCTTTTATTCAGCGGTTATGGCAAATTCGAAACTGGACTATTAAAATTATTAATACACTGTGGGTTCCTCACTCACATTTGGTCAGGTGATGGTTATGATGATTACACTTCTATGATCCTGATACTGATCCTGATCCTGATACTGATACGGATACCCTGATTGATAATAGCCGTTGATGATCAAATGATGAAATTTGGTTTTACGCTTTTTGTATTATTTTGTGTTCAGCAGTTGCTTATTTTTTATTATAATTATTCAAAGTGGTGGCTATATAGACGCTGTACATGTACAGCTGCAGGATACACGTATGTGGAGCTTCACGCGTAATTTAACTAAACTAGCAGCCAAGAACATTAAATAGTACTCATTTGGAATATAACTTTTAGGGGTGGTTCATGGACTTGGGTCAGAGTTTTGTCCATTATATTACCGTTGTGGTCGTCGTTTCCAAGTTCTTTGCCACTCTTTTTCACTGCCACAAGTTGTTAATACTGTCTAACTGTCGACGGGCAAATGCAGAGCTAACCTTCTAGCCGAGCATTACACGCATTGAACTCCAATATCGAATGAGTCAATGCATTCACTGTGCGCTTTGCCGATCCACAACGGGAGGGTTACAAGTTCCACTCCCTACTGAGCTCTGCAGGTGAGCTTAGTGGAGACAAACTTTAACTTTCTAGCCCCTACAATCACATCTCTGGAATCTGCTTACATCTAGCCAAAGCCAGGGTATTTTCTCGGGGTAGAAAGAGGACCCTGGGAACGAGGTTGTGTTTTACGTTGACAGATTGAACTCATAGCGATCTTATATAACGAGGCTGAGGTGTTCAGCCTGTCAATCACAAATCCCAACGGACGACCAATGCTCCCATTTGATTGGCTTAATCACTCAGGTCTAATTTTAGCGGGTTGCCACAAAATTCTGGAGAGCGATGCAATGCCTTTTGAACTAAATGAACGATAGCTTCAGGAGAAGAGTTATAACAAAGAAAATTGACTTTTTCAATTTCAACTTCATAATTTTTTTCCTCCATTTGCAAAAGCTATCGCATGAATTCGAGCTGTTTACTCAAACGTATAAAATGCCGTGTCTAGTTTTTGTAGCTTACTACCTAAAGATGCGTAAGCTACTATGCTGTCCTTCTGAGTGAGCGAGTGTGACAATAGAATCCGAGCCCACAACGAACTCTGCCGATTTTGACCGTCGGGTAACTTAAAAGCGTGACAGAAATCGGCATTACATGATTAATAGCGTCAGTCTCACGGAGCTTTGTTTATTTGCTGAAAATGGTGCAAACTCTTTCGGGGATGGATGTCAGGACATTTGTAAGGATACAAAAAGTAATTTGGGGCTAGTTGCTGCCTTGTAATGCTGAAATTATCCATAAGTAAGCTTCATTTTCTTCTCTTGCCAAACTCCACGCGGTGACTAGTTATCGCAACAATTATCGGCCTGTTGTGGGCTGTCCTGTTGTTTTTCGTTTTGTTCTCTTTAGTAGCCCGCCGAGGTAATTTTTCCATCTAAATCAGGAGAAACACGCGGGAAAAAGATGCTCCCATTCAATTTTCAGCTCTCAGGCAATAATTCTGGATTTTTTTAGCCAAAACGTTGCTTCTTGTATATGTGCACATTTTTCGGTTGCTATGGACGACCGCCGCTTCCTTTCACACATCCAGCACATTAAGTGAGGCGACAAGAAAATCTAACTCTGCTTTTTGTTCGATTTCGCTGAAATTTTAACATGATAAAGCTGGATTGATAAGGAATAGATTTTACTACTGCCGATGTGTGGCAGCTATTAAAACGAAAGTGATATATCACTTTGAAGTTATTTTTTAAAGATATTATTTGCAACGCGTGAGTTCAGTGTGATTTTGTAATCAGGATTTTTGTTTACACTGAAGGAAAAAAATAGCCAGAAAAGGTCATTTCAAACGAATTTAAATTTGTATATGTTCCGCGATAAATTTCTAGTGAAAAAGAATGATCTTCTGTAATTTTATCCTAGTACGTTTTGTTTAGCTTTGTGCTAAATATATTTGTTTCGTTCATTTGAGTAATTTCTAGTGTACAGTGAAGCCCGGTTAATACGGACACCAAAGCCGGGGACATGTCCATAGGCAATGGGGAATGGGAAATGGGGAATGGGCAATGGGAAATGAGGAATGGGCAATGGGCAATGGGCAATGGGCAATGGGCAATGGGCAATGGGCAATGGGCAATGGGCAATGGGCAATGGGCAATGGGCAATGGGCAATGGGCAATGGGCAATGGGCAATGGGCAATGGGGAATGGGAAATGGGGAATGGGAAATGAGGAATGTGGAATGGGGAATGGGGAATGGGGAATGGAGAATGGGGAATGGGAAATGGGAAATGGAGAATGAGGAATGGGGAATGGGGGAATGGGGGAATGGGAAATGGGATGGGGAATGGGAAATGGGGAGTGGGGAATGGGAAATGGGAAATGGGGAATGGGAAATTGAAAATGGGAAATTGATTGTTTTATTTTTGCACTATTCTGTGCTAAAATAAGAGAAAAAAAAGATTTGTGCGTGCATGGTGCTTACTCGTTTTCTCAGAGACTGACCAAACGCACCATCGAGGCCCCGATTTTTGCAAATTCCTTAATTTTCTTTTCAATTCTTTCTTAGCTTCAGGTATAGTGCAATAAAGAAACAAAGCAGGGTGACATCTCCCGTTAATATGTTTATGATATTGGAAGGCTGGGAGGTCAGTAAAATGTATTTTCAAGCCCGAGATCACAGTTTTTCCCTATAACGGCCAATAACATTTTTATCGATCTTTTTCTTATTGCCGTAAACTGGCTTACAAGTGGGTTTGTTTACGCAACTTTGCCATTGAATCGGCTTACCAGCCGTCTACAAACCATTCGAAAAAAATCTAACGAGCGAAGAACGAGCGAGTAAATGAGATACTATACGAAGAATTACAGGTTAAGGCAGTCAGTGAGTGAATTATCAGGATTTACCTGCACGAGTTCACTAACAATGAACGAGAATTTTCAATACCGCACGAGGCTGCCGAAGCTTCGAGGGCAAATATGCTAATTTTAAGAACATCAAATTTCCAAGGGGCAACTAGGAGACCGATAGTTCCGAGACATAAACACTCTATTGTCTTTATTGTTCACCACTAAATTTTCCCGTCGTGGCATGCCTCAAGACTGAAAACGACAAGAGGTTATTTCCCGTTGTATCCTCTCCAGATGATATACCACCTATACATGTAAAAAAAAATTTATGTCAACTGTTGACTTCTAAAGAAGAAGCCTGCTAAAGAGGAAACTTCGAATCTTGAAACCTCTTTCCCCGCTGGACGTTTTACTGTACCGTAGTTTACTTCAGTTTTCAGCCTAAAAATACTTCTCTCGCTCTCTTCTAACTAAAATCGACATGGAACGAAAAATTCGTTTCAAATTATCTAAAAAACCTGAAGGAGAAAGCTGCCTTTGATGAGCCACTTTCGCTGAGCGGGCACTATCGTCTGATAGTCGCCCTAGGGCATTCTGTTGACAGATAGTGCCCGCGCGAGATCGTACCACGTGATTCGTTTTGGCCAATGGGGACAAAGAAAAACTTAGTGGTGAACTATAATGGCTGATAGTATACGGGTAGCTCAGCCAATCAGATTGCAGCATTTGCATTAGTGTACTAGTAGAATTCTACTCAGAACCAATTAGAATATGAGCTCAAAATTTCCATGAGGTGATAGTTGATGAGGTCGAAGGCCGAATCAACTATCGCTCGCGTGATAGTTGACGATAGCGCAGTCCGAGTCAACTATCACGCATAGAAATCTCGAGCTCATAATCTAATTGTTTTAGTATAAATCTATTAGTCGTTCAAAATTTTATCTAACTCCTCTTTTGAGACACATCGAAAACGTCAAGAAGTGCCGTTATTTTGTTAACAAGGGCACACTGCTTCGCTACTCACTATCTATCACAGATTAGTATAAATTTATCGTAGTCTATTGTGAATCCGTAAATTTGATTGGCTATTTTACAGCTTACTATCTGCTGATAGTCAACCATTACGCATCAGTGCACATCGGGCATCACGTTTGAACCTGATGTAGCACAATAAAAGAGCTCTTTTCTACACGTTACTTGACATTTTTTTCTTTTTATGCTGTGAGACTACGGTAAATTTATACTAAAACAATTAGACTACTCGCCCTAGCTGCGCCTCGTTGACTATCTGCTCGTAAAATACGA
This sequence comes from Platygyra sinensis, assembly GCA_019787425.1. NCBI lineage: Eukaryota > Metazoa > Cnidaria > Anthozoa > Scleractinia > Merulinidae > Platygyra > Platygyra sinensis. Next base: position 6,425 of record JAHPZR010024253.1, on the reverse strand, counting down.
GGGCTCGAAGTCTAATGTTAAATAGAACGTGAGTAGCGTAGCAAATCAGAGGACGTAATTCGTGATATAGAACGCTGGTAGATTTATACTAATGGCTGATAGTATACGAGTAGCTCAGCCAATCAGATTGCAGTATTTGCATTAGTATACTAGTAAATTTTACTAAAGGTGAATAGAGATAAGCTTGCGTTGATTAATAGTCTATGGAAGTGTAAAAAAGGGCGAAAGAATGACGATAACCGCCAATTCATTCACGAAAATAGATCAACTCGATGGACTCGACCCGCTGTAGCGGTCCGTATGAGAAAATTCCACCCGCTCCAGGAACACATCAGGTCGCAGGATTTGTTGAATTCCGCCCGCTCACGAGCCTCAAAAAGAATCCTCTCAATTTTGCACACAACGTTTGAAAAATAAAATGTGGGTATTGATAATTGCCGCTGAAAAAATTTATTCCACGTTATAAAAAGTTAATGTAAAAAATTATCAATTTCTCATTTTCAATTTCCTATTTCAATTTCCCATTCCTCGTTCCTCGTTCCCCATTCCCCATTCTCCATTTTTTTTTAGTAACATCCTCCTTGCGATGTTGATGAACACACACTTCTATAGCGCCCTTTTTGCAAGATTCAAAGGCGCTGCTTACAACTGTGAAACGTAAGAGAAAAAATTTACCTAACATTGCAAGATAAAAGCTCGAGTAAAAATGGCCACAGTACAACTTGATTTAATATGCTCTAAAGCTAATCTATTTTTAGGTCTGGGCAGCAGGAAAAACAACAAAGTTCAGATAGGAAACGACCATTTTGAATTTACAGATATACTTCGACGCTTTTCTTCAGTCAGAGCGTTAATTTAATTTCACGTAAGCCTATCTAATATCAGCGCTATTCCCTTTCTTGTATACGTATTGCTTATTTATATTCAGTTTACATCTTCTGTGATATTATACTGAAGAAGGCAGACGTTTTTGCAGAAACCTTCAGTAAAATTCAAATCCGAAACTTGCTAATCTATCCATGTTTTAATATCCACGGAGCTCTTCGGACGGTTGCGAAGGTTACATGGCTATTCGCGCGCTTCTCGTGCAAGTACAATTCATACGTTTGGTTAGCTCTCCTTCAAAAAGAAGTTTTAAGTATTTATTTTGTACATCCCGCAACTCTTTCCCAAGAATGTCTGCTTTTGGTTATTATGTTATACTACGAGTACATGTAGCAAAGAGAGAAGCTTGAGTCTAGTCAAAGGTTTGTATCATTAAGAGGCGACTTGAGAAGTTATCATTTAGAGTTCGAAATAGGTTGTGATTCAGTTTCGTTTGACTATTCAGAAGAAAGAAAGAGATTACTTACCCTCGAAGAAAACGGAGAAAAGAAGCACTGTGCAAATTGCAGCCCTCATATTCACGCTGTTGTCATGGGACAAAAAATATGAAGTGATGTTAAAGCGTTTAAAAGTTTGAAATCCTTTTGACCTTATAAATGAGCGCTGGAGCACGTCTAAAAAAGCTGAGTCATTTTATGACATTGGCGGCCTTTATCATTGTTTCATGTTTTAAGCTGTCAAGTTGTGATTGTCGCCAATTAATTTTTGATCGGATCAATAACACCTGAGAGCAGCTGTATTGAATTAAAACACTTTTGTTTTCCAAGAAAACGAACTTTGCCTTGAGCCCAAATTTTCTGGTTTCTCTGTCATCGTAAAGCGCTTAGTAAATTCTATTGAGGCATCCAAATATTTAAAATTTGACGCGCTACAATTTCCAAATTATGTATTATTTAAGAATGAAGTTGTCATTCCTTAGTAAAATCTATCGTAGCACTTCGGAGCGTGCACGAGCTTTAGCCCTGATGTTTTCCAAACTAGAAGTGTCTGCCCGAAGGTCAGCGCTGATATCCAATCAAAATGATAAGGGCTGCAGTAAAATTTTCCTGTGTTTTGCAGACTAAAAGGTAACGATCGATATTATAATTGCTTAACATAGATATATTTTAAATTTCATCAACGGGGAGATGTTTCCATACATGTATATCTGAATTAATCTCACGAGGAAAGAACAACTCTACTGCGATATTAAAAGAGCAGCTAGGGTCCTAGGATAGGAGATGGCAACTGGGTAGACGGAATTCCAATAGCCAGCTGGTTCCATGTCTTTTAATTTAGCAATACGAGACATTGGCGAAACTCAGTGAATGTTTATATCGTGAGAAACTCTTAGGATATCAGATATTCAAGAAAGTAGGAAAGTCAGGTTGAGATCAAACCGCGATCAGATTTCAGTGTTTACCAAGAAGGGGCAAAAAAAAAACCCCATGGCTGTCTAGCCACAATTGCTGCCAGTAACAAGTAAAAATATGAACTCAAAATGAATATTAAACGGACTGCACTTTGTCATGGGATTCTTTTCTAATTTACTTTAGTTTGTTGTTTGGTTTAACAGTGCTTCCGAAGAGGACAGTGTAACACGTTGTTGATGTTTGTTTGCCAATTCTGAATTGTTTGCGTGTACACTGAATCAACGTCAGGTAAATGTAGTGAATTAAAATGGCGAAAACAACTTGACTGAGCTATCCGGGTGCCAAAGTTATTTCTGTTGGCGCGTGTCTTCAGTTTGGTTTCCGTTGTGATCGAATCCTCGCACGTTTTAGTTGTATTTTTAAATCTGAGGCTTAGTTTATTCTGTGATACAGGTAGGGGCGCTTGAATCTTGCCACGACTTTTCCGCTGCAGTTTTTCGTTGTCCAAGAAGTAACATGAGTTTTCAAAAAAAAAAAAATTGCTGTGCAGTTCCGCTTGAATCACAAAAAGAAGGAAGTGTAGAACTTACCAGGGAGAAAACTGGGGAACAGGAACGCAAAAAACAAATTCAGCTCTCATCAGTGTTGACTTGGAACCTTAACTTTCCAGCCCGTCCCTTCAATCATATCGTTGGAATCTGCTCAAAAGTGTTGTTTACATTTCTGGTCGCCGGAATACTTTTAAATAAACTTTCGATGTTAATTTCTATAGTGCCCTTTTGACAAGATTCAAAGGCGCTGCTTACAGCTGTGAAACGTAAAACAAACAAATTTAACTAATATATTGACAAGTTAAAAGCTCGAGTGAAAATGTCTACAGTAAAACATGATTTAATGTGCTGTAAAGTTAAACCATTTATAGGTTTGGCAGCAGGATAAACAACAACTGAGCTCAGATAGAAAACGACCATTTTGAATTTACAGACCTTCTTCGACAGAAAAGCTTTCCCTCAGTCAGAGCGTTAATTGAATTTAATTTTAGCCTATATAATATCAGCGCTTTTCTTTTTCTTGTATACGTACTAGTTATTTATATTCAGTATACACCTTCTGTGATGTTCTCACTGAAGAAGGCAGACGTTTCTGCCGAAACATTTTAGTAAATTCAAATCTTAAGCTTGCTAATTTATCCATCTTTTGTCCGCCGGGGCCTTCGAACGGTTGCGATGTTATGGCTATTCGCCCGGTTCTCGTGCAAGTACAATACAGACGTTTGGCTTAGTGCCTCTTCAAAAAGCAGTTTCAAGTATTTTATTGTGACATTTTGTACATCCCGCAACTCTTTTTTAACAATGTCTGCCTCTGGTTACCATGTTATCCTACAATTACATGTAGCAAAGAGCGAGGTTTGAGTCTAGTCATGGTTGCATTTCTCCCAAATGATTTTTTATCATCAAGAGGCAACTTGAAATGAAATGAAAAATGTATACGTAATTGGCCACTCTCCATCGGGGCTTTTCAAGGCCAGTGTAAGCAAATAGTGATAAATAAATATTCAAATAAACATAACTACTTTAAGAATTCCAGCTGGAGGGAGGCAGACCAGTTGGCTATCTACAAGCTTAGACGAGAAGTAAACTCGGGGCTACCGAGAACAACATCAGCTAGCGGTCAGAACGGGATTTGAACCCGCGACCAACGGATTTCATATCCGGCGCTTTAACTATTCGGCCACGCTGCCTCCCAAGTTAGAAGTCAGCATTTAGAGTTTGAAATAGGTTATGATTTAGTTTCGTTTGACTATTTAAAAGAAAGAAAGAGATTACTTACCCTCGAAGAAAACGGAGAAAAGAAACACTGTGCAAATTGCAGCCCTCATCCTCGTGCTGTTGTCATGGGACAAAAATGTGGTGTGATGTTTAAGCGTTTGAAAGTTTGAAATCCTTTTGACCTTATAAATGCGCGCTGGAGGACGTCTAAATAAAGCTGATTCATTTGACAACATTGGCAGCCTTAATCTTTTAATGAAGCTGTCAGGTTGCGATTGTCGCCAATTAATTTTTGATCGGATCAATAACGTCTGAGAGCAGCTGTAGTGCGTTAAAACACTTCTGTTTTCCAAGAAAACGAACTTTGCCTTGAGCCCAAATTTTCTGGTTTCTCTGTCATTTTAAAGCGCTTACTATACTCTATTGGGGCGTCAAAATATTCAAAATTCATCGCGCTACAATTTCCAAATTATTTATCATTTAAGAATGAGGTTGTCATTCGTTAGTAAAATCTATCGTAGCACTTCGGAGCGTGCACGAGTTATAGCCTTGACGTCTCCCAAACTAGAAGCGTCGGCCCGCAGGTCAGGGTTGATATCCAGTCAAAATGATAAGGGCTGCAGTAAAATTTTTCTGTGTTTTGCAGAATAAAAGGTAACGATCGATATTCTAATTGCTTAATATAGATATATTTTAAATTTCATCAACGGGGAGATGTTTCCATACATGTATATCTGAGTTTATCTCACGAGGAAAGAACAACTCTACTGCGATATTAAAAGAGCAGCTAGGGTCCTAGGATAGAAGATGGCACCGGGATAGACAAAATTCAAACAGTTGGTTCTACGTCTTTTAATTAACCAATACGAGACATTGGCAAAACTCAGTGAATGTTTATATCGTGAGAAACTCTTAGGATATCGGATATTCAAGAAAGTAGGAAAGTCTGGCTGAGAACAAACCGCGACCAGATTTCAGTGTTTACGAAGGAAGGGCACCATGGCTGTCTAGCCACAATTGCTACCTGCCGTAACAAATAAAAATGTGAGCACAAAATGAAATGTTAAACAGACTGCACTTTGTCATGGGATTCTTTTCTAATTTACTTTAGTTATTTGTTTGGTTAAACAATGCTTCCGAAGAGGATAGTGTAACGCGTTGTTGATGTTTGTTTGCCGATTCTTGTTTGTGTATACACTGAATCAACGCCAGGTTAATGTAGTGAATTAAAATGGCGAAAACAACTTGACTGAGCTATCCGAGTGCCAAAGTTATGTCTATTCGCTCGTGTCTCCAGTTTAGTTTCCGTTGTGATCGAATCCTCGCATGTTTTAGTTGTATTTTGTTCCATAAGAATGTTTAAATCTGAGACTTAGTTTATTCTGTGATAGTAGGAGCGCTTGAATCCTTTCACGGCCTTTCCGCTGCAGTTTTTCATTGTCCAAGGCAGTAACATAGGTTCTTAAAAAAGTAAACTGCAATGAAATTCCGCTTGAATCACACAAAGAAAGCAGCGTAGAGCTTACCCGGGAGAAAACTGTGGAACAGGAACGCAAAACAAAATACAGCTCTCATACTGTTGACTTGGAACACTGCTTATGTGATCCGCTTGCAACATGCGACAGTCTGCATGGCTATCGCGCACGACATACTCAGAACGCTGATTGGCTAACTTCTGTAAACAAACTTAATCAACGATCCATGTTCAAGTAATGATTGGTGGGGCTAATAACATCTCAAAGCAGCTAAATGAGGCACAAACATGTGTTTCTGCAAAAAATGACCTTTGTCCAACGCCTCACAAGTAAGAGTGACATTTTCTGCCATTGCTTCATGTGCATTTATCCCATGATGAGTAAATCTGTCCTGTTTTAGCACCGATTAAAAAAAAATCAGTGCATGCAATTTCCAAGTTATTTATCAAGGCTCAGGGTGTATCTACTGGCAATTCTTTTTATGCTGACGTATAAATACGATAAAAGTTGGAGAACGGTGCCCAACTCCAGGTGATGGGCTCCTGCCAACACTGATATTTCTTATAGTAATTTCTGATCAGCTGCTCTATAACTCGTCAGTTGCGAGTGGTTATTTCAATAACAGACTAGATTAGGTTATGGAAAGTCAAAAAAATCAACACACGGGTAAGCCGTTTAGTATAGAAATTTAGCCGATTGGCCGATTTCTTCAGCGAAAGTTAAACACTATATCCAATTTACAAATAACATTTATGCGGATCTTCTCTTTATTTTTTGCGAGAAGATTTTTTTAGGGTGACCTCAAAACAGGCACATTTGCCTTGGGAGCTAGACTGAAATTTTCCCAAAATTTTGCTTTTAACGTCGCACTGTAGAATGCTTTACATGAACACCTTTTCACATGCAATATTTTTTTCTATAAAATTCATCGATTGACTGGACCA
>JAHPZR010024252.1:0-10812 GCA_019787425.1 Platygyra sinensis | reverse complement strand
GGTAGATGTTTTAAGATTGCTAAATTTGCTACTGTCAATTAATGCACTTACAGGCTGGAGTAGTTTGTTTGATTGAAAGATGAATTTCCTTCCAAGGTCATGTTGAAGGTCTGTCAAAATCACCTGTGAAATATTTTTAAGTCGAGTTAGAGAAAACAACAGGCTGATTATGCTGTTAAATAAAAGAAAATAACGATCTAGTCATACGATAGATCAATTAATTCAAGGAAAAATTGATCTACATATATACATATATTTTCCCTTCCCTTTACTCAAGGGTAATATGATAACAACTAATAAAAACTGAACGAACTCAGAGTTTCATCGATATGTCATACAAATGGTTGCGCAACTCTTGACTGAATTAAAAAATAAACAAGCAAGTGGGCAACATAGATATGGTCCGCCAATGCATGCGTATATCTAGGACTCCATTTCATTTGTGCCGATAAGCGTTTGAACTACAGGATAAACTACAGGATGCAGGGCCGCTTTAAATCATCCACCAACCAAGTTTGGGCTCGTTTTGCCCCTTTGTCATCCACTGCCGAGTCAAACGAGCCACTAAATATGTCACACATAGGACTTAATGTGTATTATTCCTCATTCATTTATCCACTGTCGAGCCAAACGGGTCACTAAAAATATGAACCTTCAAGGATGGCCCTGTGTTGTTAAGTTGCTCCGAAAACAGTCTATTCGAGGCTGTCTGATTGTATTTTTTATGTTTGTGAAGTTTCTGTTGGGTACAGGAAACACGCCACAGGCCCATTCTAGCTAGGTGCCCCAATGCCAGAAGCGACTTTCTTTGTTACTTTTTCGACATATCGCGCATGGCCACTCTAATCAAGGTCGTCGCCGATGGTCTCTTTGTAAGGGGACAATAGCTTAAGAGGAAAAGAGATTTCTTTGTGTCGTGTGAATATTTTTCTTGAAGATAAAATGGCTAAAATTTCTCAGCAAGACCTGCCGACGTATTAGCGAGAGTTAATCTGATCGTAATCTCAGAAAATTACAAGGTGTTTTTCGTCTTGAATTTTTTTATTGAGGCATTTTGCGCTTATAATTAAAATGACTAAATCTTATCTTGATTTGAACATCCCGACGTTTACATTTGCGTCTTATCTCGTTAGTTTATCGTAAAAATTTTAAGAAAGAACTTGACTCGTAAAAGTTAAAGATGAACCCTTTGATCATCTGATCGAGAATTTCACTTCGTTTCTTATTTTTAAGCTATGTTTACGGAGACTTCATAACGCCTATCTAAAAACATCATTAACGTTTTTATATGTAGTCTTGAGACAAAACTATTGAACCTCTGCTAAGTGGAAACCGCAACAAAATCATCATCTTTATTGCTTTGAGAACAGTCCATGGCTGTCTTAAGCTGAACAATAGTCGGGACTATGGCTGGAAGAATCCTTCACATTATTTTCATTAATTGACCAATAACTAGGCTGCTTTTCTGAGAAAAAGTTTGCTTGATTCTTTAATGTTTGTTTGATTATCCAAACACAGCAAAAGCGTAATCTATAATTTTTGTTGCAACAATTTCATGGCTGTCTATAGCCTCTTATCAGGAATAATGGTCGCGCTTAAGGACTTAGAAACTTCTTTAACATCGTTTCCATTAAATTAAACCAGAAACTTTGTTGGTCCCTTTATGTAGATGCCGTTTGCCAGATTGTTTAAAAATGTTTTAGATCAGACACAAACACAAAATAGTTCAAGTCCATTTAGTGCAAAAGCTCAAGCAAGTGCGGAGCGCCCATTAATTGCCCCAAAGCTCGAGGCCTAGCTTCTAAAGTCTTTCCAAGAATGTACTTGTACTTCAACGCTAGAAATATAAAATTTACAATCTTACCTGCGAAGAAGGTGACACAGCTTCAAAGGCGGAAGACGAGTTTAGTGGAAGCTTTGGGCTTACGACTTTAATCAGGTCGCTTAGAATACTGTGCAGTGGGTTGAACTGAATCAGTTCCCAGTCTACAAATGCAAACAAAAATCACTAGTTATGAGCCCTTAAAATAGCTATTTCGGCGCAGTCTTTGCGAATGCTCGCCAATGACTGATTTAATCTACCAGAAATACCAACTTTACCTGAGAAAATGAGAACAATTTTGGCCCGTGGGTCAAAGTTGCTCAGTACTCATGTCTACGAATTCGTAAAATTGATAAAATATAGCCAATGTTATGTCTTGCCGTGAAGATCATCCCAAAAAGCAGAATAAAGTATTGTTATTTCGTGCGAATCCATCCGGCTTTTTTAGCTTCAGGACTTTAATATCGCGGATCTTATCTCGGACTGGCCTTCAGGTCAGCCGTGCTTTACTTCCAAAAGTGATCATCCATCATTTTCTCCTCACAGTTTGCCACTAACCAGACAGGTGACGGGGGGATAGTACCTTGATGTTGACTTTCCCTAGCTGACAAATGACTAAGCTCGAAAAAAAAGACTTTTATTTTTTCAACGTCCAAAAAGGCGCAACAAACGCTACCATATTTAAGAACATAGCAATAGCTTTCATTTGAATGGCCACACATCAGGAATTACAAGCTACGTTATTTGCTATAGAACTATCTTTTACAGCACAAGAAACAGAACAGAATGAAAGCTGAACTACTCTATAGCTTTCATCTGAATAGCAACATTGTAGGGCTTCATTCACAGACCCATAATCTATATAACCTTGCAGATAGCAAGAAACAACACCATATGAAAGTTAGACAGTTTGAGTGATCTAATACAAATCAAATGACGAGGTGGTAGGCTTCATTAACATTGTTGAAAGGTCGCCGAACCACCTTGCACACTGACTTGAGTATCACATTAAACGGCGCGAGATGAAATTTCGCAGTATGTGTTTCATCTTCGACAGAATTATTACAAGAAATAGGTGGGGCTTGTTTCAGGGAGAGTTCTCACCAAAAGCGGAAAGATATACATCCAGGTCATGTGGGCGGCTCTATACGTGAAAAGAATTTAAACAATATTTAGAGTGTATTTTGTTTTAGTCATGCAAATAGTACCTCTTACGTTTTATTTTTGTGTCTCCAATAATTGGAAGGTTTCTTCCTTCGGCTAGTTTTATTTGACACAGAAATAAAGTTGTCTGTATTAGTATTATGTTCCTTGGCTTCATAGTTCTACTCGCGTTTTTTTTCCAGTTTGTATGAAAATAATGAGATTTTAACTGAGAAAATATAATTTAAAAGATGTCTGCTGTAATTTGAATGCGCTTCCAGTAAAAGGTATATATCACATAGGCGTGGCATATGTTTTACCGGTTAAAAGGGGCCGACAATTTTATTTTTCTTCATTAAAGTAGTTTGGATTCGTTGCAATTAAAGTCTGAGCCTCAAGCTCGGAAATAATATCTTCCGAATTGAGGGCAGACAATTTGTTGATTAACGATTGATTAAACTAAAACCCTTTTTAATGGCCCAAGCTTATTTCAGAACGAGACCGGGAGGTGCTATTTCGGTTCGCGTATTTCCGTGAAAACTACTTAAAAGTGGAAGTAATGAAAGTGATATTGCCGCCTTATTAAACTGTAAACCAATTCTGAATGTTTTGCTTGTCAATATTCTTGAGAGGGTTTACCGTAAACTATTGGAACATGCACTACATTAAAACATTTGGAAGCCCAGTGAAATTTCACTTTTTTAATCTTTTTTTCTGTTCGGTGAGTGTTTTTTTTTTCACGGTTTGACTTATTGCTGTCAAAGAAAGTCTAAGAAAATATGCTTTAAACGTGCCTACATATATAAATTCTCATATGAATGAAAGATTTCTTGGGGTGAGAAAATCTTAAGTGACTAACATGCAAGTATAATATGTCTCAATCTGAGAAGATTTCAACTGTGCGTGCAATGGAAGAAAGAAAGCTTCACTAATAACCTCCTTATCAAAGCTTTTAGAATTATCACAAAAAATAAATAAAATATTGACTATCATCGATAACAAAGTGTGGGCACTTTCGGAGTTGAGACCAGTCAACCTTTGCGACAACTCTCTAATAGGCGACATCAACAAAAAATATTGGTTTCGTGACTCAGTTACAGCTGTTAAAATTGATTTGCTCTACTTTTACAATGCTCTCTATTCACTGTCTCTGAGATATCGTCTACCGTACTTCTCAATCTGTACATTCTAAAGTTGTAATATTCACTCTTCACTTTTTTACTTTCAGGGAAAATCTTAAAAGTAATTTATGAAGTTGAACTGTAAAATTATGATATGTGCTCAACTTTTGCAACTTTAATATTAGTTTTCACTTGTTTGTTATCGATACACAAGTTATCTAAACCCCTGATCTAAAATTAATGAAAGTTTGACTATCAGCCGTTGCCAGATAACAACTCATGAAAAGTCAGCTTGTCTCTCTACTCCGGCAAAAAAAAAGAAAAAAAAAACGGAAAAAGGCTAAGGCCAATGCTAAGACTAAAGCTTATGCATGCTGTTTATCTTTTTAATCTTTTATGTATTTTTTTTTTTCAGTAATAAAGCCGCGCGCATAAATAAATGAAGACTGAAAGGACAACCGCAGATCATTTTTTGAATTATTTACTTAGTTATTCAGGTCCCGTTCACACTTTGTTGGAAAAAATTAAAAACGCAGCTTTATTAATTCTACAGTAAGGCCTACCGTCCACACTACCCGAGGGTGTACTTGGGTGAATTTTTGCTGGATGTGTGCTGCTAGCCTCTCAGAGCCCCCATTCCATTTAGTCTATTCTGTAGCCAATTATTCAGTCACTTTTAGGCAAATATGTAGTTTTCGCGATCTCAACTTAGTCACGTTCTATTTATGTGTGTACCGGCCTTATATTGAATAAAGAATTCTTTACTTTTCACCTACCTTAAAGGGGCTCAGTCACGGCATCTTGAGTTATTTTGAACATCGAAAAAAATAACCGTTAAATTGAAGGAAACCTAAAAATAACACTTTGTAAAGATAGAAAAACATCAAAGAGACGATAATAAACCATGAAGGAACAAGGATGGTTAAGGATGGAGAAGATTGACGCGGATTGCAAACAACAAATTTGAAAAGTTGTGCTAAGCTTTTCAAACGTGACTGAGCCCCTTTAAAAAATCAGAAAATGTGCGACCCGATTTTAGTAACTCTATTGAAAGTGCGACCCCATGCATGATAGTCAATCCAGTGGTGAAAATAAGACCCCATTCAACGAACATCCCTATTAGCCTCCTATAAGGAAGTAACTCACCGGGCCGAACTAATTCGGAACTTTTAGAAAACGCTCTTCAGACAAGAGACTTTGAAAGACACCGTCGTTGCGTTTTAATGCGGTGGAAAACAATTTGGAAAGGGGGGCTTTCGAAAACGATAGCGACACAATAATCATGTGTTCTCCCCGGCCTAATTGTCCTCAAAAACAAGTCCAAAATGACCAATGATTGCTGCGTATTCCTTTTTTTTTGACGTAGCGTGTGTTTTCAGAGTCCAAACGTCGTTTTCGACTTAGTATGCCTTGCGCATTAGTTCGATTTTCAGTTCCAACACGTCGCAACGAGGTGGTCAAATGCACTGAACATGTTGCGCCCAACAATGTTGCGACATCTTGCGTTCAAATATTGCGATCGTTTACCCGGAACTTGCAAATGTACGGCCAACAATGTTGCGATATGTTGTGTTGATACAACCTCGTTCCCAGGGTCTCTCATCTAACCGCCCGAGACCCTGGGAAAGAGGTTGGTGTTGATAAGATGATCGATTGACCGGGCCACTTGGCTCGTATGTAGACTTCTCAATAAGGAAGTTTGAGCAAACTGTTTCTGCGCATCCTCACTAGACGCCACACGCCTAGTCATGCATCGAGCGCGGCTCTAGGTAGTAAAGTGAACAATGATAGGGCAGATGGGCATTGCTATAGCTTTGCTTCAGTTTAACGATCTGGAAAGTTGGGTGATCCCAATTTTTCGCAACGAGGTGGCCAAATGCACGCTACATGTTGCGCGCCCAACAAGCATTTGATGGATCATTTCCTCTACCGATTTTCTACTTTTATAGTGTACATTAGTTGCATCTTGAACACGGTGTGTCTTAGTAAGTTTGACACTGAAGAAATCTCACGACGAAAGGCTTAAATAATACGTTTTAATCAGGTTATAGAGGTGAAAAACTTTTGCAAATTTTAATGGTATTTAGCCTCCTATCGGGAAAACTATTCCTAGAGAAGTTTAAGACTGATAGGATTAATAAACTCACCAATTTCGTGGAATGAACTGAAAATGGCTGCATTTCACTTCAATGGGCACTGTGGCAATTCAAGCCAAGTGTTACTCTTCCGTTGAGCATCCCGCGAAAATTATTGCGCGCAAATTTAGATAATAACTAAGGAGTTCGAAGCTTGTTCTTGTTAAAGTTCCTATGTTACTAGCTGGCACTTAAACTCGATCCGTGCTCATGGAAAAAACATTAATGCAATGACCAAATGCTAAAACGGACATAGTAAGCTAAAATAATGACTTGTTTTATGATCACTTCGTAATCAACGAAAGCCATTATTTTGACCTTTTCGCATGCATGGTGAAAGCCGCTTGACGTTCTTTGCGTACACGAAATAGCTGTTATCTATTCAACATCAACACGAAAGGGACAGTTTATTTTTCCGCTATTAGACAATTAGACGCCATTATCACTGTTAGATTAAGATTACAACATGTACAAGTATTTAACCTTGATCGATCGATAGATCAGGCGGGAAAGGAGAGAAGAGAAGCGCGAAGCTACTCATCTAGCTATTCTATACCCAAGGTCTTTTTGAGCTGTAGTTGAAAAAAAAAAATAAAAGCAAAAAACACTGCGATCCTGTTCTGTGGCCCCACTAAATATCGAGGTTTTACCTCTGACGCAACACAGTGTATTATAGCTCTTGTACTACGCGTACATGTGTGGAGGTGTAGTGCTTCACATTGGGCTCGTATCCGGATCGAGCGGTCCTGGTTCGAGCCCTGACCGGGGACATTGTGTTGTGTTTTGGGCAAGACACTACTCTCACAGGGCCTCTCTCCTCCCAGATGTTTAAATTAGTACCGGCAAATGTTATCCCGGGGGTAACCCTGCGATAGAGTAACATCCCATGCAGGAGGGGGGAAGTAATACTCCTAGTCGCTTCATGCTACAGAAACTGGAAGTAAGCACAGGCCTGATGGCCACTTGGCTACAATGCAGACATATTGTTTGCTACGCGTCCCCTGCACTGTGATTGATCTGCCGGATCGTGGCTCTGCTGTTACTGTTACCTCACTATGCGAATTTCCCTTTGTTTTCGTGCCATCGTGCGCACGTACATATTTTGTTTTTCCCGCTAGCTATTTAAATCAATATGCATTAGCGTCGTTGTAGATTTCATTCCAGTTTACGCTTTCGCTGTTACAGTTATAATCGTTTACGCATCTGTGTTGCATCGTCTTCGTACATTTTCTCTGTGGCTTATGGAGTTTCACCGATAAGGTTCGTCCTAAGTTCTACCGTTACCTTTATTTTATCTTTGTGCATTTTCTTAGCGTTTGTTGTTGCCTTTTTTTGCTAGAACTGTCACGCTGGGACGGGACCATCTATCTTCCCGTACAGCAAGTGTCTTATGGTGTACTTCTATGAATAAAGTGTAGTGTGCGCTGGTCAATTTAGCGGCTACACATTGGTTCTTATCGACTCTTCAAACCGTGTTTGTGAAGACAACGTTGGCGATGGCTACCGGTGACGAGATGCGAGCTACACGCGTTACGATATTTAACACTTTGCTGGACGAAGACGGCGTTCGTTCAGAAGAAATCAAGCGACTACGGAGATCTGTTTCTGCGTTTAAGGGACATTTGACGAGAGCGTACAAGGAAATAAGATTCTTGTGTTCTAATTCAGGATCTCTCGACGAGATTGTGTCAAGGAAAAGTGCCTTGGATGATTTGTTTGCAAGATATGCGGCGGCGGTTCAGAGTTTACTTCAGAATGTGGTAGATATAGAGGAACAGGAAACGATCGCGCGTTGTCGTCGCCGCGAAGCTGAAGAAAAGGCCCTATTCGATGAAGAGTTTACGAAATGGTTTAATTCGGCGAGGCAGTTCGTTTCTGCCGAATTGATGCGTGTTTCCACCCCACGTGTAATTTCGCCTGAGTTTCCACGCGAGGTTCCACGTGAGACCCCACTGTACGCTTCTCACAGGACTCCACCCGGGTTTCCAAGCGAGTTTCCACACGAGACCCCACTGTACGTTTCTCGCAAGACTCCACCTGAGCTTCCACGCGAGGTTCTACACGACACCTCACTGTACGTTCCTCGCAGGAACGTGCAGGCAAGTGAAACTCCGCCCGTGACACCATGCGATGTTTTACAGGATACACCACGCGAGCATTTATCCCAGAGAGGAGCTGGTTTTCCGGCGAATGGTTATCCCCTTAATGGTTCGCGTAGATCGAGTTCGGGTAAATCGTCGAAGGCGTGGCTTGCGGCTGCCCCGTTAAAAGTGAAGAAACTCGAAGAGGAGCAAAGGTTAAAGGCGATGGAGTATGATCTTGAAAAGCAAAAGCTGCAGCTTGAGATGGAAAGACAGCTCCTGGATGCACGCGTGGAGGTCGAACAAGCCCGCATCGAGTTGTCTGATGGAAGTGGTGGCAGTGGCGATATCAGTAATAGATCTTCAGACCTGCCCTCGCTACCCAAGCAGACACTACACGAGACCGTTCGCAAATTTCTTGCCTCGTGCGACGAAGATCGCCCTGGACCAGCTCTGACCTCGCCTCTCCAGCCTAGGAAAATTCTTCCAAGCAGTGACATTCCCGATCAAGCCGTAGGGGTAGTCAATGCCCCAGAGGCGCAGAATATTTCACAGGTGCAGCAGGAAGCAATGAGACAGCATGACGAAGCAGCACGTTTAATGGTCTCTGGTCTAGAAAGGATTGAGATGCCTAAAAGAGAGTTTCTCTCTTTCGATGGTGATCCGAAGAGGTACCCTCGTTTTATTAAGAGCTTTGAGATAAACGTAGAGCGGAGAGTGAAAGTGGATGACGAAAAACTCTCTTACCTTATACAGTATTGCAAGGGCGCTGCAAAGGATGCTATCGAGAACTGTTTGATGTTACCACCTGAGGAAGGTTACAAAGAAGCGAAAGAGATCTTGCGTAAAAACTTCGGACAGAAGCATACGATCGTGAGAGCATTCATCGACAAAGTGGTCAAGGGACCTCAGATCCGCGCCTGGGAGTCCGAAAAGTTGTCTCAGTTGGCTCGTGACATGAAGAGCTGTGCCCTAAATTCAGACCACATGCATTACGAAGTGGAAAATATAAAACGCTGGGCGGATAAAAACCTGATGACATTAAACATGAAGAAGACCTTTGAGATGGTTGTTAAAGGTAAAACCACAATGCCCCTTCCAGAGCCCGTGGACGGAATAACTAGAAATAGCGAACTAAAGCTGCTAGGAGTTACAGTAAACCAAGATCCATGTAACTGGGACGCTCAATTTGAAAACATGCTTAGCAAAGCAACTTCTAGACTGTATATCCTCAGAGTCTGCAAATACTACGGCTTTTCATTACAACAACTTACTCTGCTGTTTGACAGTCTAATTATGTCACTTTTCACTTACGCAATTGAGGTGTGGGCTTCTGCCCACTATAGTAAATATCTCTCTCATATTGATAAGTTCTGTAAGCGAGCTTTACGTTATGGGTATACTAGCAAATACACTCCCATAATGGATGTAATTAAGATGAAAGACAGGCTTCTTTGGGACGAGATAATCTCTGACAGTACAAATCCACTACATGAACTTTTACCAGTTCAGAGAGCTAGGAGCCTCAGGAATAGAGGACATAATTACATCCTGCCTCCAGTTAGAACCGAACGTTTTAAACGTTGCTTTTTTAATAGATGTCTTTTTGAATTTGTGTAGCTACTTAGTCTTGTATATACATGATGGATTGATATATGTATGAAATTGTAAGTCCAGACGTTTTGTCTCTGGACGTGTTTCTTTATTATTCTTCTTATGTCAATAAAGATCTTTATTATTATTATTACAAGGCTGATATTAATTCTATGGACACGCTAAAGAGGATTGTTATGAGGCTTCCACCTCATCTCCAAGCTAAGTGGGCCGAGGAGTAAACAAACTCATCGAGGCAAAGAAATGAACCGTAATTTTCTCCACTTGGCCAACTTTGTGGAGAGGAGAGCGACTGTGGCAAACACTGCGTTTGGTAGCTGGTGGGAAAGCACGGCCGAAGCAGAACAGAAGCCTAAATTCAACGGAGACCCAGGTGGCGACCCACCCGGCTTGTGCACGTCTCGCTCGGATCCAGTCGGGTGCGAATGGTGTGGCTTCCCACATGACGTATCACTCGGCCACCTGCCCTCATCCCTGTTGCCCAAAAGCTCAAGTGCGTCGCATCTCTTCGCATGTTCTGGCAACGGCAAGCACAGTCTGGAAAGATGTTTCAAGTTCTCGTGACAAGTACCTTTGCCGGACGAAAGAGTTCGTGTGTCGCTAAGGAAATTGTGGTGCCAACGCCTGAGAGTAAATCACTTGCTAACGATGTAGGAATTGGCAAAGGCGTGCCTTTTACCGCGGTTGTGGACAACGCCATCATTCTCTCCTCATCCACCGCCAGCCTGCGCTCGAGTGTCGAAGGACCTGCCATTTGTACTATCGACAAAGTCTTTGCCAGATAGCGCGGTCCACGAACGTTTTCCAGTGGGGCCGGGGCTAAGAAGCGCGAGTGTGCAAGCTGTCAAATCTGGAAGATCTGTCACTTGCAAAATAGTTTCCAGTGAGAGTTCGTG
>JAHPZR010024251.1:7500-12448 GCA_019787425.1 Platygyra sinensis | reverse complement strand
ACAGATGTGACAATTGACACTTAAAACTAGTAAACTGAGGCAACAAAAACTCTTGTAACAAACAAAAAGATCTACAGCTATCTTGCAAAACAGCTAAATAGAGCATGATAGTATCACAAACGGGACTAATAGAGTAACATGACGATAAGCCTTAGATCTTGTGAAAGTGATTTCAACAAAACCTAGATAATAATGAAACCTTTGATGATAACTAAGACTAACAATTTGCAACTTAGCAAATAAAAACTCGAGTACTTTGGTTGACGACTTGTACCAAAGGGAAGCAGAGAGAGAGAGTGAAGTATACACTGGAAATAGCGATAACTTGAATCCTCTGATCGTAGCACAGTAGCTGTGTACTTTGTGAAGCAGTTTTCCTGTCAAAAAAAATTTTGCGTGTGCAGTGGTAATTCATTGCATTTTAACTTCCAATTATTGCTCAATAAAATGATATTATTGAATCTCGTCATATTGAAATTATTAAATGTTTGCGTGTGCAGTTTAATTATTGCATTTTAGCTTTCAATTATATATTGTCGAATCTCGTTATATTGTAATTATTCAAATGTTGCACACCCAATGTTAGCTTGCACACCTAATAATACGTTGCACACCCAACAAAAGAAAATGTAATTTTGAACACCTAATGTTATACTGCACACCCAAAGTCAACTTGCACACCTCAAAGAATTTGCACACCTAATGTCGTCTTGCACAACCAATGTCGAGACAACTCCTGAGGTCAAATGTCTGGGTTCCAACCGCTGACCAGTACTGAACAATCATCAGACATTTTATGGGAGCTTACATGGAATACTAGCCTGATCAGAGAGAAACATGGCAGACGTGCCTGGATCGTCGCCTGGATCTGGATCAAGATCAAGCTTTGATCGAGCGTTGCACTTAATAAACCGAGCAGTTGGGATGTTGTGCGGGGGCAATAACTCGGAAAGCCAAAGAGAAGGAAGTTCTTCCAGTGATGTTCAATATCTGCCCACTGCAAGCACTTCGAGTAGTGCAGGTTCTCTGCCCGCGGCAAATACTTCGAATGGTGCATCTCCGAGAACACCGACAGAAACTCTCCAGACTATTTCCCAGTTTCATGAGACCATCTCCTGCAGGCAGCACGCAATGGAGTCCAAATCCGTGGAAACCAAAAGAAAGGGGAATGCCGTATCAACGTTTTAAGCCTAAAGACTCGTGGACGCACATGTTTGTTTGTTTATCTGAAAGAGATGACAGTTATGTGCCACAGCGAGTCGAGAAAAGAGCATTAAAGGAGGCGGGGCTTGGTGAGAAAAAGATCGTTTTCAACAACAAGAATGGTGAATTTGAGCACGTGAAAACGTGGCGCGTAGGTGAAATAAACAAACGTAATTCTTGTCATTCATGTCTTAGAGTAATTAATTTTCTTTTTACCCCCGAGAAATGCAAAAACCTCACGGAGACAATTGTTTAACGTCGTTTGGTTTCACTGATGAAAACATCAGTCAATCCTCATAGCACTTCGGTATGTTGATACATGTTAAAGACGTATTCTAAACAGGTTTAAGGAGAGAATCTAGAGATCTGCATGCCTGCCCCTCCTTAATCTAGAATATGTTTGTTAACTACGTACCTCAACACTGTATAAACTTTAAATAGTTAAGAAATGGACATCGGTTTTTCATGTATCTGTCGTGTTATTGATCACTATTTTCTTCGTAACTGTCAAAGTATCTGTGGATCCACAAGGGGATAGCAGAGTGCATCCACAGACTACTTTGACAATGTCATGTTGAAATTCATAGTCAGTAACAAGACAGGTTCATGAAAAATTTGCATCGAGTTGTTTTTGACAGCAAAATCACATAAATTGTAAATTCATGTGTCTGTCCACTAATTGACAATGAAAATTAGTGAATGAGCATGGGAAAGTTTCTGCAGGTATTGTAGAAAATGTTATGTACAATTATGTTAGTAGTACTAAGTGCTATTTCCATTCTTGATTGACACTTCACATGGAACAATGAAGCAGCCTTCTCCACCACTTGATATGAGTGGGGCCCCATCAGTACCATGCGTGAATTGTGGGAAGCATGTAGCTATATCACAGTTGCGTATTCATGAAGATGGTTGCAGTGGAGGGCCAAGTACTGCAAGTCCAACTCTTGAGAAGGTACATGTATACACAGTTTGTTTCCATATGTTCAAGATACTGGTTGAGATAAGAGATAAAAGTTAAAGTAGGTCACTTTGATTATCACTGGCAGTTTCAAAGAATTAATTATTGAAACTTTGGCAAGTTCCAATCTGTTGGCAACCAATATCAAGTGTGAACACTGAAACCTGAACATGAAAGATGCAGAACTGTTGCAACACAAACTTCACTGAAATGAAACAAATTTTGACAAGTTGTTCATTAACTGTGAACATTCATGTACATGTATGGACACGTTCTGAAGTAATGTATCAAACATGAGAGACAGTGTTTCATTGGGATATCCAAAGACCAAGAAGAGAGTTCAAAATACGACGTGCAGTGGAGTATTTTTCCGAAATTTGGGGTGTTTGGATAGCTGATGAGAAACTGTCTTCAGTGTTTGATATATCTTCTCAATCAAAACACAAAGAAAGGAGTAAATGGAGAAGTCAAATATTCAAAATCTATGCATATTAAGACAGGGTATCCACACCTCCTT
Source organism: Platygyra sinensis (assembly GCA_019787425.1). NCBI lineage: Eukaryota > Metazoa > Cnidaria > Anthozoa > Scleractinia > Merulinidae > Platygyra > Platygyra sinensis. The sequence goes on along the minus strand of JAHPZR010024251.1, from coordinate 9,767 downwards.
CACAGTTGTGATTTTCTTTGTTTAAACTTGATGAATTATTAATGAGTTTGAGAACCATCAATCATTTCTAATGGCTTGCTGTAAGCCGCATGCATTTTAGTTGATGTATACTGAATTCTAATCAAGGTTGTTTTCATCAAATGCAGGAGAATAGCAATGTAACAAAGTTGAAAGAATTGTTTCCTGGTGAACAGTATTCTGTACTTCAAGACACATTATCAACCTTTGCTGGTGATATCAACAAAGCTGCTGCTCATCTGGCAGGTTGTGGGGAAGGTGAACATCATTTTGTAGCATATTTTGTATGAACATGCTTTGACATATGAAGCCATCCTCATTGGTATCCTTTGCACTCTTTGTAGATGATGATGATGTGGGGAGACTTACCACCAGTGCTTGAATCCAGAGATGCTAATGATGGTATGGATGTTGCTTCACCTTAAGTGAAGAATTAATAACTACCGTATTTGTTTTATTTTATTACCACTGAACAACTGCTCTTGGAAAGTAACTTCTATAGGTAGTGCATTTTCTTACCTTTTTTACTGAGAAATTCTTGCATATCTCTTTTTCAGGAATTGAATTGACATCCCTCAATTACAAGTTTGATGAGAGTTCTGCTACTGATGTAATGAGACTATACAAAGAGAAGAAAGAACAGGGCACCGAATTCATAGAAGTTAACAGAATGCAGCTCTCACTTCTGCGACAGATAATGAGGATCTACAAAAGTCCTAAGTTTCAGCTTACAAAATCCCTAGATGTCACTTCTCCAATGAGCAGTGTGCTGACATGGGCGGGCAACCAAAGAATTCTTCCATGATGCAATAGCAAGTTTCACACATGTAGATCCTGCCTTCAACATCCAGCTGTTTGGGGGCCAAAAGGGCCATCTAATTCCATTTTATGGTGTGGATGCTATTGCATCTGGGTGCTTTGAAATTGCTGGTAAAGTTGTTGCCCACAGCATTCTTCATGATGGGCCTGGTTTGTTGGACTTGCTCCAAGCCTTGTTGAGTACCTGGCAACCGGGTCTGTGGATGCAGCCAAAGGAATTGTAAGTCTGAATGACATATCAGACTTGGAGCTGAAACAGTTAATTGAAGAAGAAGTGAGTGTTGATATGTTTTTTTTTTCTTAGAAGCACCTTTAGAAGAGCAGTGCTTTTGATACATCTTTGCCCTGTGACTGTGGCCAGTTCTCATATTTTATGGTTGTGTCAATAAAAACAATTATTCCACTCATGCTTTTTGCATTTGAGATTAAAGGGCTCGAAGTAGAGGCTTACACATATGTTTCTATTGAAACTGAGAAGGACTAATGGCCCTCAAGAACAAGTTGTCAAGAAAGTGGGGGGGAATTTTCATATGGGACCACATTCAGTTAGCCTAATATGAATAGAAAGAGTTATTGGTACACATGGTTAGACTTTGAAAATCCTGGGAGTGTTTGCTTCACACAGAGAAAATACATATGAAGAATTATTTCATATATTCTTCACAGAGAAAAATACTAATCAAAGGGACAGATGGGGGATTAGTGGATGTAACATTGATGCAACAGATCCAACAATGCAACAAATGTGATTGTTACTGAAAGTGAAAAAAAAAATGATACAATTTTATTAATAGTGAAAGCGTCAATAGGTTGCAGGCCAAAAAATAAACGGCAGGTCGCATTTGTACATCCTGCCAAAACTTAAAAAAAATTGGTAGGCTACATTTTTCCTATTTCGAGCCCTGCATTATAACCAACTTGGTGTTATGTGGCTTTATCACACATTCCAATATTCACTCAGAGTTGTGACATGTTCCATATACCTCTATGTTATAAAACTGCCACCCACCACCTTCACGTATACAGCGACTAATATCTGGAATAGTTTAGATGAAGTTACAAACAAAATGAAATCAAACACGGAAATAAAAGACTTTAAAGATAATCAAGGCTGCCATGAAAAAACTGCCTCCATAACCTTAGTTAACTTAGTGTTTTACATTATGACATTTGGTAGTGTTTTTTATACTAGAAAACATTTTCCTTCTTATCATTACTATTGTAATTAGCTTCTGGAAAACCTTTGAGAGGAGGAATCTTATTAAAGTTTACCTTTTCTTTTCTTATCTAACCATCTCATATGCAATGTGCACTTGTGGAATAATATTGTTAATTAGTAAATTTCTCAGCTCCGACTATTGCATTTCTAGCTTTTTGATTGACTAAAAAACTCTGACTATGAGCCAATAGTCGGAGTTTTACGTCATCTG
>JAHPZR010024251.1:0-2500 GCA_019787425.1 Platygyra sinensis | reverse complement strand
CTGAAACTATGATTATTTCTAATAGTAAAGTTCATGTTTGTATTCTGGTTACAAAAAAATAGCTAAATGTATCTAATCCTTCCTGTTATCTGTACACTCTTGCTAGTGGCCAAAGACTGTGGGGCATATTCTCACCAAGAAGTAGCAAAATATCATTTACAGTGAGATTACACCGTGGCTTGTTCCACTTTTGACGTTGCTGCAGTGACGGTAGGTACTCTCTCATCCAGCATAACCACAAGATATTGCTAAGGTATTGCACTTGGTGCCATCTGTGACAGGTGTAGTTATCTACCTCGGAAAATACAACAGGTGGGATTGCTGTTCCCACTTGAAGTAGCAAGAGATAATTGGGTGGGAGTGCGTTGAGATCCCTTAGATCATCATATACTTTGGTGATTCGCCTTCCATTAACAATGGGATCCACCTCACACATCAGAGTGTTAAGACTTTCATCATTGAGAACCTGTTGTTTGAGTAGCACCTTCATGACCCTTCTCACCATTGTTATGCATCTTTCCTGCACTCTTCTGAAATACGATGCAGTGGGTGGTCGAATATCCACTTGACATTGTGCTGTAGCAGGCATTTGTGAATCTAAACTTGATCCCACTCTCGAAGGGCTTTGCATAGCTCCTTTTCTGCTTTCACAAAATTGCCTCTGTTATCTGACTTTATTTGTTCTGGGCATCCTCTCCTCACAATGAAATGTCAAGAGTGTTGATGAAAGACTCGGTGTCTAAAGAATAGACCACTTCAACATGGACTGCACAGATGGCTAGGCACCTAAACAATACACCATAACTGTTAGCAGTTGGCCGTCTGCGACAAATTGCAAAGAAACCAAAACAATTGATTCCTACATTTGTGAATGGTGGCTTGGAAGGCATTACTCTCTCTTGTTAGGCTTGCAGTTTTTTAGTTGCATTACTGGTGCTTGACGTCACCAGCAATTGAAACATGCATTGCAATGTTGCGTACACTTCATCGCGCCAATACAAAATTTCAGGACCCCGTTGATAACAGTACTCTGTACTGAAGGGTCATCCTGGATAAATATTCACTTTATTATTATTATTATTATTATCTCCCTGATCAACAACAGCATGTATTTAACTCCAGAGTTACCAGAGGCTCAGTGGTAGTTGTTACCTCGCTATGCGAATTTCCCTTTGTTTTCGTGCCATTGTGCGCACATACATATTTTTTTTCCCGCTAGCTATTTAAATCAATATGCATTAGCGTCATTGTAGATTTCATTCTAGTTTACGCTTTCGCTGTTACAGTTATAATCGTTTACGCATCTGTGTTGCATCGTCTGCGTACATTTTCTCTATGGTTTATGGAGTTTCACGATAAGGTTTGTCCTAAGTTCTTCGGTTACCTTTATTTTATCTTTGTGCATTTTCTTAGCGTTTGTTGTTGCCTTTTTTGCTAGAACTGTCACGCTGGGACGGGACCATTTATCTTCCCGTACAGCAAGTGTCTTGTGGTGTAATTCTATGAATAAAGTGTAGTGTGCGCTGGTCAATTTTAGCGGCTACACATTGGTTCTTATTGACTCTTCAAACCATGTTTTGTGAAGACAGCTTTGGCGATGGCTACCGGTGACGAGATGCGAGCTACACACGTTACGACATTTAACACTTTTCTGGACGAAGAAGGCGTTCGTTCAGAAGAAATCAAGCAATTACGGAGATCTGTTTCTGCGTTAAAGGGACATTTGACGAGAGCGTACAAGGAAATAAGATTCTTGTGTTCTAATTCAGGATCTCTCGATGAGATTGTGTCAAGGAAAGTGCCTTGGATGATTTGTTTGCAAGATATGCGGCGGCAGTTCAGAGTTTATTTCAGAATGTGGTAGACATAGAGGAACAGGAAACGATCATGTGTTGTCGTCGCCACGAAGCTGAAGAAAAGGCCCTATTCGATGAAGAGTTTACGAAATGGTTTAATTCGGAGAGGCAGTTCGTTTCTGCCGAATTGACGCATGTTTCCACCCCAGGTGTAATTTTGCCCGAGTTTCCATGCAAGGTTCCACATGAGACCCCACTGTGTGCTTCTCGCAGGACTCCACCTGGGTTTCCATGTGAGTTTCCACACGAGACCCCACTATACGTTTCTCGCAAGACTCCACCTGAGCTTCCACGCAAGGTTCCACACAACACCTCACTGTACGTTCCTCGCAGTACTTTACCTGAGTTTCAAAGCCAAACTCCGCCCGAGACCCCACGCGATGTTTTACAGGATACACCACGCAAGCATTTATTCCAGAGAGGAGCTGGTTTTTAGGCGAATGGTTATCCCCTAAATGGTTCGCGTAAATTGAGTTCGGTAAATCGTCGAAGGCATGGCTTGCGGCTGCCCAGTTAAAAGTGAAGAAATTCGAAGAGGAGCAAAGGTTAAAGGCGATGAAGTATGATCTTAAAAAGCAAAGGCTGCAGCTTGAGATGGAAAGACAGCTCCTGGATGCACGCGTGGAGGTCAAACAAGCCCTTAT
>JAHPZR010024249.1:0-35676 GCA_019787425.1 Platygyra sinensis | reverse complement strand
GACTAATAGAGTAAAATTTTTAATTTAGAGTAACTGGAATTAAAGCACAATTTCGAGAATCTGTCGACTGATATTCAGGAAGAAAGTGGCTTCTTAGAACTTGATATATTGTACACGACATATGACAAGAGTGCATCGCTAATTTTGAGACTACAGTCTTTCTCGTGAAGATTTTTGAATCAATTTTATGATAGATACACCAGCTGACGAGTAAATTTGTCTCCCATACATGCTATTCTCAAGATTGAATGCCGAAGAAGAATCTTTGTGAATCGACCACAATACCTTTTAACTGTCCAGGAAATGATATACACTGGATTCAATGAAATGTTTGTAGAATTTGTGCTGAACCTTAATTAAAGAGTTGGCGTTAATAATTAAGTTGTTTTTACAAGGAGGTTATGTTTCTAACTTTACTAGTCACAAGTTTCTATCTATCTGTATCTTTGTCATATTGTTCTTTTTCAAAACTAATGTCTATAACAGCATCACAGATTACCAAACATTCAGTTTCTAAAATTGCTAGTCACAATTTTCTATCCATCCATATCTTTCCTCTATCTTTCCACAAAAGTCTTAACTGACCAAAGGAACTGACGCCTACTCAATTTAAGTTATATCCGAGGTTTTCAAATAGAGCCTGCTGAAAATCTTTTCATTTGAAAATAATCGTGGCTTCCATTGATAGAAGACGACTCGTTTTCACAAGAAAAAATATCACTGCCTGATGCAGTTCTTTGCATGAAGTTATAGAGGGCGATATAAGGTGAGTAATCGAATATCAACGATTTTCTTCACATTAATCAATTTTTCTTAGATGTTTATAAAAACAATTAAACTGTTTCAGCTTTTCTCGGTTTTAGGACAACGATTAATCCTTGGTTAGCGATAAGCGATACAAAAGTCATCGAAGCGGGAAAGCAAAACATTTTTAATGTGCTTTAACTTAAAATTGAACGCTTTGGAAAGTGATTTGATATGATTGACTGGAATATCACCTCTTAATGAAAATTGAAAACCTAAGAACATTTTCCAATTCATTAAGTCTATTCCTAGGGTGTAGCTTAAAGCATGGAAAATTTAAAACTCAAACCGTTGTGCTCATGCACTGGGTAAAGTAAATATTTTCTTTTTGCAATTATTTTCAGTTAAATTTATCAAACTGGTACAGTTTTGAGCTTTGCACTGTGATTCATCGAGAACAACGTACGCCTCGGTGATAGACAACACATTTCTTCAATTCCAAGGTAAGAAACAGCCATTTGTTACACTGCAGGTACCAGGAATAAACTTACTTTAGGTAAATCGTTGATATTTACAGCAAGAAAACAATGCATCTGGACTTATATTAGTATTTCAGTGTCGCGAAACTCTATCATATATTTGCAATGGAAACAAAAGACTTGTTTAGAGCTTTAGAGCAACAAAGAAAAATTTTGTTGGTTTTCTATTTTTTGAGAGCCATAAATCACAAGTGCGTGTAAATTCGGAGTCGATCTCTGATGAGATCAGACACATTGATATGAGCTAATTGTATCATCATCTCACTAAGGTTTGCTTATATTCGCACATACACGCCCTTTGATGTCAAGTGCGATGCCAAGTCAAGTGTGTCTTGGCTTTTCTCTACTTGGAGACAACCTCGTTCCCAGGGGGGTCGGGGAAGGGGGGGGGGGGGGTAAGACGAGATACCCTGGGAACGAGGTTGTTTTGAAGAAAGTCAGAGAATACAGTAAATTGAGTCAACATTATACAGGTGTAATACAGCAAAAAAATGAGGCAAAGAATGCTGGCAATCGACCGTAAGCAAAAAGATGGCGGCTGTACATTTTGCCACAATACCTTGCGAATCAAACTAAGCCCACTGGGCATATAGAAAGATGTGGTTTAACGGCAGTCATTCCTATACTAACTGCATTGCTCTTGTCGAGTTTGAATGACTTAAAATTATTCTTTTTGTCTTTATACGCTCTTTTAAAGTTTTCTGCGCAGAACATTATAGGTCAATGTTCCAGTCGCCATCTTTTTCCTTACAGTGGATTGCAAAAAAGCGATCATTTCGGCTTAACCTGCGTGACAAAACTCGGTTGGCCTTACAAAATCAAACGGCAGAAAGAAACAGTCGACGCATGAAAATGTTTCAAGGGATGAATAACAGCTACTGAAAGTTTTAAGGAATGAATAACAGCTACTCCTCTTGGAAAGTCTTTAAAATCCCCCTCCTCCGCCTTTTTTAACTGCGGGATTAAACGACTAACTGCATCATGATCAATAGTGATAGGCAAAGCATAGCCCCGAAATTATGAGGCTGACCACAAAATTTCCACTCATATCTAGAGACGATGTGCTGAGATCGGAAACGTTTTCTAAGTAGGGAAGTGTTGTTCCAAATAATGAAAGAGGTTTTCCTCGTTTGATATTCAGACATTTGCTTGGAAGTGGGAGAAGCTCTATGCGCCTTGAACAGCAACATTCCAAACTTTTTTTCTACTGGAAACAAGTTGGTTTTCTCCAGGGTTGTAGAGTTAAAAGGTAAGAATGCAATAGGCTTTATTATTTTAAAATGAAATCCGATGAGGCCGATAGTCGCAGTGTACCGGGGGAACAAGGCTGATACACTACTACTATGTTGAGAACCATTAGTTTAAAGCAGGCCAAAATATTTCAAACTGGGTCTCGATACGCTTCTTAAATAAACGGAGTACTCAGTCAGGTATAATTGTCAAAACGCTATTGCGTACAACTTATTCAAAATTACCTATCGATGCATCGATAGCATTGACGACAGCCTTTGAGCAAACGGCGATGCTGAAAATCGCGTGCGAGGGCAGTTTACCGGTTCGCACATGTAGGTCACTGATTCAAATTGCAGGTGTTTTCTGCTGGAAATAATTCACTTTCCTCAGCAAGTGATCTGTTTTACTTTAATACTGAAAATCTCTCAATTTGGCCCATTTTTTTTTTTTTTATCTTGGATATCTCGAGTTGGCTCTAAATGCCTGTTGATTTGAAATATCAGCTCTGTAAGTACGTATGTAGGCTCAATTGCCAGACGCTGTTAATGGCCCCGCATAACTTTGAATGTTCAAACAGAGCATTGGGTTTTGATGTCATTACTTACATTACTTAGAGTCGCAAGGCGGAGACTGATGACAACATTCAGGTCATTGATAAATATGTTGAATCACAGTGGTCCCAAGAGACTGCCTTGAGGAACACCTAGGCGGCTATTTTTAAGTTTTTTTTTTTTAATTTTTAAGGTAATTTTCAATTTAAAATAACACAAACTACTGTCACTTAGCCCCTTTAAAGAAAACAAAGGTTAAAAGGCGTCACAACGTTCTGTAGTTACCGTAACTACCTAACTTTGTAGGCGTCGCAAGCCAGCGAAAATTGGCAGGACCTTTCCTGACATCCGGTACTAACTTTTCCATATGCTACCCGTAAACCTAAGTCATCAGTTCTTCGGAATATTCCGCTTGAAGAACAGCTTCCATACAAGAAAGCTCCCAAAGAGACTATTTTCAAAGCAAATTTGATAATACTTGTAGAAACCTTAAAAAACAATTTTTTGTTCTAAATCATAAATTGATCCTTTCTCTACAATTTCCATATGCTACTACCAAACCAGAGGAGTTAATATGCCCGTGAAACAGAGGAACGCACCGGCTGGTGGCCGCTTTTTGTACCTATTCTTTGTTATTATTCGCACTTTTCTCTAATCGACTTTGAATTTAGCGCCGGCTAACATAAAAAAGTTCCCGGATGTGTCGCGGCATTCTGGGCGATGCATAGTAAATGGTATGAGCCCAGAGGCCCGTTTCTCGAAAGACCCGGTACCTTAACGGGCCCGAAATCATATTTTGAAATCAAAGCCTTAAGAAAAGTAGTGTGTGTTCTGACCTCCAATGAAGTCCATTTTGTTTCCGTAGCTGATAACTTTGCAGCACAGTTTTCAAACCGTTTGAAACTCCCATCTGGAATGGAAAACAAAACAGCTTAACGGGGCCGGTAATTACCGGCAGCTTCGAGAAACAGGCCCCAGGGGCCCGTTTCTCGAAAGCCCCGAAAAGTTTCCTTGTCCGTAAAGCCATTTTCAGCTCATCTGTATCTAAAAACGGAGAAGTGTATGCGCTTGAAACTTCTTGTATGAAGGGAGCCTCTGTTCATATTAAGACTATGTGAATAAAACAGCTCTGTAATCGTAAGGCTCGAGATTTTGCTATGGCTTTACGGGCCCAAAAAGTCTCCGGAGCTTTCGAGAAACGGGCCCCAGGAGTATTATTAGCTAGTATTGTGTGATCGTCTGTACTTAGACGCATAAAGCATCTTCTTTTTCTTTATATTTTAAAAATGCATTTGCTTCTTCGCATTTTTTACAGTGTCTATCATTAATTTCATTCTTCGTCTGGTTGAGTGTCAAGGATGAACCTTTATTACTTAGACAAGTTTATACTTTTAGAAGTTTGTGCATGAGTAATTTTGGTGGGCAATGTAGTAACTTGTGCAAGATTTCTTTTTAAATCAAAACCAAGAGCTGGATGGTAAAACCCACTTGCTAGCAGTTTTTTGCCGTGCGGAAATATTTTAACCCAACCCTTCTCCCCTCCGTCAAAAAGTTATGCATGGTTCGTCCGTTACTGATGCTGTGGGGACGATGGTTTGTTTCTGTCGCCATTGTTGTTTATAGCATGTATAATTTATCTCTTTAGACGGCCAACATGGAAGCATTGCAGATGATGTCCAACCTCTCTGTCAGTAATCAATCTGCTCTCCTCAACGCCACAGAAATGAAGAGTCGAGTCTACATGTTCACACCAGCAGGCTTCACCACTAAACTCGCTCTTGTATTAGTTTTTGCTTCTGTTGGGGCAGTAGGATTTGTAGGCAACCTTCTAATTTATTACTATATATCGTTAAAGAAAAATGCCGTCTCTTATATGCAGAACAATCCATTTCTGCGAAATTTCAACTTTTACATTAAGAGCTTAGCTCTGTCAGACATACTGAGTAATATCATTTCACTTCCTTTGATAAGTATTCAGATTATGGTCGATGTGTTTCAACATGACTGGCCATGTAGAATTGTTCGATTTATCGGCATACTGCTACCTTATAACAATGAACAACTTAATGGTAATAAGCGTGGAGAGGTATTTGGCAACTCGTGCCGTCCCCCGCTCGTTTAGTGTCTCTACTGTTCGCAGGCTTGTTTTTACCGCGTGGCTTGCAGGTTTCGTTGTGGTTTTAGCGCCAACAGCAACAATTACTGGGATAAGATACGATCTTAACGATACACATTTTACAGTAATTTGTAAATATGATAACGGAAATTTAACTTTTAGAATAGTAATTGTTGGTTATGCCTTAGTACAGCACCTTATACCGGGTGTTATTTTAAGTTGTATTAATATTTCCGTTGCAAAGACCTTGTGGTCAAGACAAAAAATATGAATAGCCATTCAGAGGAACAAAGCCATCGGGGCCAACTTGATACCGACTAAATTCCGTGGAACATATCTTCTTATTGCTATGACGTTTGCTTTCATCATCCCATATTCAGCGTTACTTTACTATGGAGCCTATGTTATGTTGGCTAAACCTTCTATTGATTTTAAAACAGATTTTATAACAAGGTATCTTATCGCTGGGTTGCTTTATTCAAACGGCGCAATTAATATTTTCATATACGTGGTACAGATGAAGGATTTCCGAGCCTTCTTAAAGAAGTTGTTTTGTGGTAAAGGTAATACTATGAATCCTAACCGACCCGGGGAGGGGATTCAACTGAGAGCGTTTGTAATCCTGAACAATCCTTGACCTACTGGGAAGTTCTCATGAAAGTGAAGGGGGTTATTATTGTTGGAAGTGACTACAACAATGTACCGGAATCTCTTTCTGTGGGCGTGGTCGTGTTAACATTAAGTAAGAGATGACAATTTGTAAATACTCATTTTTCCCACCATCGTACAGTGTAGCTTGGCAAGAAATAACACGCAAACTGAACGTGAACATAACTGGCACTTTGGCAGTTTTTAAGAACAATAAATACAATTATCATTCGACGCATTGTTTTCTTCCTTTCCATTGGCCGAGAGCTTACCACGTGACCTGCAAATAACTGCCTACAAATAATGGTCTGCTCATGCGTAGTACCGTTTTAAACGTGTTTTGCTGCAAATAATATTCTGCTCATGCGTAATTGGAACGACACTCTCGAGAGAAATCGAAAAATGACAGATCGCTTCCCTTAGCTGCCAGGAATTAAGTGATTAAAACATGAAAACAAACTTGGCGATCGAATGATAAAACAATTACTGAACTCGGTTATCGCAAAATATCGTGATTTGTCAGTGTCTCGCAGATCAATGCTTTTCCTCAGCTTTCGGCTTCGGCAAACAATTGATCTGCTGGCCTCTGACAAATCACGATATTTTGCTCAACCTCCTCAAATAATTGTTAATTGCTTGCATTCATTTTGTTAATTTGAGTGAATGAATTGTAACCCTATCTACTTTCCTTTGAGATACGTCCACTTCTCGTCTCTGAGATTTAAAGTACCATAATATTCTGATGATTGCTCAACTTCGCACCCAGGGCCTTTACCCTGGCTTGGGGTAAAGGTCCTGGGAACGAGGTTGGTGATTGCTAGGCTCAGTCTCCAGCCGCGGGTGTTTAGGTGCTCCTGCGATCCTCTTCACGTGGACAGGATCGGGGGTCGCACCGAAACACCCACGGCTGGAGACTGAGCCTGGGTGATTCCCAAAGCCAAACAGAAGTAATGTCACACGCGATAGAATATATACCGACGTAGTGGTACACACAAGAAAATAACCTGGTGCAGATTTTAAAACATATTTGTACGGGAGTTTTCCTTAAAATACGTTATGCCAAGAATTCGTCAGTCACACACTATGCAATAGGCCATTTCGGAGCTACCTTGTGTCTGTTTCAAAACGAGTCTACGTTTAAAACTTTTCATATGAAAATGAGTTTGATTTGTATATGTAATCGCATGGGGCCGAGGGCAATTAAGGATTAATTTCACGAGTATTTTCAAAGTTTTCACAAAATTGCCCGAGTCGCGAAGCGACGAGGGCAATTTGGAAAACTTTGAAAATACAAGTGAAATTAATCCTTAATTGCCCGAGAGCACTTGCGATTACTTGTTTATCACATAAAGGGCAAAATTTTGTACAAAGGTTCAAGGTCTTGCCGTCGCGTAAACAGGTTTGCCGGTTGTCATTATTTAACAGGCTAGCAGTAAGACGGGGAAAGCCTACAATAATAGTAAGCAAAACACAGCAACTTGGTTCAATTCACTCAAAGCCATTTCTTTACAAACAAAACTATAAGCAATCTAATTTTATTCACCTGTTTTGCGAAGCTTGCAACGGCGTGAAACTACTTGTTCTTCGATCGATGACAGACGTAAACAAGTGTCCAAACGAGCTCTAATATCTTCTTGAATCCAAAACTGTCCTTTCCACTGTGAAAACTTCACGTACCAACAAAGTTTACGCTGTTTTTACGCCGATAAAGTGAGCTGTAATACTAATAAGGCGACCCGAAGCAAAACGAAGAAATTAACTTTCAGTTTGGCGGCCATGAAGTTCTGTAATTCTATGCTTCGCCGTCCCCACTCAAACGTGTTTTAGGCTGCGAATCAATACAGTGTTAGTCGGAAAAATCCTTTTGCTTTTCCACCAAAAGACTGCGCTTTGTTTCGTGTTGATTCCCTTTCACGTTAAGATGAAATAACCGAGTTTAAATCAAACTCAGATGCGATGGCTGAAATTCCTTTTCAAAATCCGTTTGAAGCGTTAAACCAGCTTAATGCAGGCGTGTTCAGCCAATCAGCATCAAGTAATCATGCCCTCTTGATTACCAAAAGTGCCCTCGTGATTAAGAAAAAATGCCCTCTGTCTCAGCCAATCAGCATTCAGTAATTTTGCCCCGTATGTGATAAGCCTGAAAATAAATCTGTAGGCGGAACACATTTTCATGGGAGTGGTTTTCAAGAAGCCTCGTTTTGAAACAGAGGCACAAGGTAGCTTCGAACTGAATTTGCAGTGGTTGACTTATCCGTTATCTAGCCCCTGAATGCAAGTGACGCTGGAGGTCCACACTACAGCAGGGAAATTTGAAAACAGATCAGAAAGTTTCACTCATAGCGTGTTTTCTGTTTACACTAAACCTGAGTTTTCCGCCGGTTTACACTTAGACGCAAAGCCGGCGTTTTCAATTACCTCTCTAGTGTGGACGGTAGGACTAACCGTAAAAATAGAGCTACGTTTTGAAATTTCTCTGACGTAGTGTTGAAGCTGACTAAATCTTATTCTCGCTCTTGCGGTACTTATATTAAAACATTGAAGGAGTGAGACATAAGTTTAGGGAGGTTCGACATAAAACTGATAGAATTTTACTTTAATAAACCATTTATTATTATAAGGGAAAAATTGTCTTTATTCTAAAGAGTGCCAAAATAGTCTACCCACAGGGTTGGCTGAGCTGATGGGTATATTCCTCTCCCATACATACTATCATTCTAGAATGAAAGCCGCAGATGGATCTTAGTGATGCAGACACAATAGCTTTTTATAACTATCCAAGAAATATCATACATTGTGGACCATGGCTAGAACTAGCCTCAATTTAATGAGAAATAGCACACAAACTGCAGTTACAAACATGACAATAAAACGCATGTTGGAAAACAAAATTATTTAACTTTAACTTGACGTTTCGTATGTTTCTACATACATCTTCAGAAGTGACCGTTAGTAATACAAGTAGCAACTAAGTTTAAATTTTAGATAAGTAACTAAGTAACAATAACAATGACAAAAGCTGAGCACAAAAAAATATTTGCATACAAAAGATGCAAACTAATAGAGGTAAAGCTTTTCGCTGCTTACATTATCGTTTAGGGTCGGTTTGAGTTCTTGAATTAGAAGAGTCTCCTTTATCTTGCAGTGGATATCAGAGCGACCCTTTGCTAATATTTCGAAGTGGTTCCATTTTAAGTTGTGACCAGTTGACGTGACGTGGTCTGCGATAGCAGATGCATGACAGGCACTAGTGATCCCTTTATAATGTTCAGTTTTCCTGTCATGCAATCTACGTTTTGTTTTGCCGATGTAAAAATCCTGGCAGTCCCAACAACTAGCCTTATAAACAACTTTTGACATTTGAGAACGGTTAATCTTATCTTTGTAGGGAAAAAAGGACTTGATGCGATGAGCGCTTTGGAAAATCACCCTAAGATCAATGCAGCCATAAAATCTATTAATGCAGGTCTTAAGCTGTTTAGTAACAATTTTACTTTGTGCCCCTAAATAAGGTAGAATTAAGATTGTTTCTTTTTTGGGAACTGTGGTGGTTGGATTTCTCGGTCTGTTTTGCTGTCTGTTCAAAACATCATTGATGTTGTAATTGATAACACCAGCAGGGTAACCATTCTGTAACAACAGTTTCCTCAGTTCATCCAGACAAGATCGTAAAAGGGACGGCGACGAACAGATGCGAAAACAACGAAAAGTGAGCGTGCGAATGAGGTTTACTTTGTATTTCCTAGGTGTGAAGGAGTCCCATTTTGTGTACAAGCCGGTAAAGGTCTTCTTTCGGTAAATAGATGTTGAGAAAGTGTGATTGCATCGTTTGATGAGAATGTCCAAGAAAGGGATTGCATTGTTCTCTTCAAATTCAATGGTGAATTTGATGTTTGCGTGACAGTTATTGAGGTAGTGCAGGAACTGGGTTGCCGTGTTTTTACTGTCGAACAAGGTGAAAGTGTCGTCTACGTATCGAAACCATACCGAAGGGCGAGCGTTGTTGTTCAGGACCCACTTCTCTTCAAAATGGCACATAAAAATATTGGCCAAAACAGGACCTAAAGGAGAGCCCATAGCCACACCGTCAATTTGGTCGTAGTATTGACCATTAAATATGAAATGGCTCCTCTTTGTAGCAAACTCAAGCAGAACCTTCAAGACTGAGCGAGGCAGCGTTGGTGGATCGGGAAGGGCATACAATTTGTCAAGACAAATTTGTATTGTCTCATCTAGCGGAACGTTTGTAAACAATGAACTAACGTCAAAAGAACACATGATTTCATTGTTATGGTTAAACGTCTTGGTCCAGTCTGCAAAACTAAAAGAGTTCTTGATCGTGAATTGATTCGTGGAAATGGGCTGAAGTATACGTACAAGATATGAAGCCAGATTGTAGTTGTAAGTATTTACAGAAGAAACAATCGGACGAAAAGGGGTTGTCATCATCAACAAACTTGATTATTTGAATAAAATGAAACTTTTGGTCTCAGATGAAACCAAATTTAAGAAACTAGCACAGAACCCTACGAAGTCTAGAGAAGACAGCTTGATATCGTACCTTCGCAAATTGAAGAAGGATAAAATCATTGATGATGTCACCTTCCATACGATACTACCTTGTGGTTCTACCCCTGGTGTCCTCTATGGCCTTCCTAAGATTCATAAACCTGGTTGTCCTTTTCGTCCGATTGACAGGAAAACTGAACATTATAAAGGGATCACTAGTGCCTGTCATGCATCTGCTATCGCAGACCACGTCACGTCAACTGGTCACAACTTAAAATGGGACCACTTCGAAATATTAGCAAAGGGTCGCTCTGATATCCACTGCAAGATAAAGGAGACTCTTCTTATTCAAGAACTCAAACCGACCCTAAACGATAATGTAAGCAGCGAAAAGCTTTACCTCTATTAGTTTGCATCTTTTGTATGCAAATATTTTTTTGTGCTCAGCTTTTGTCATTGTTATTGTTACTTAGTTACTTATCTAAAATTTAAACTTAGTTGCTACTTGTATTACTAACGGTCACTTCTGAAGATGTATGTAGAAACATACGAAACGTCAAGTTAAAGTTAAATAATTTTGTTTTCCAACATGCGTTTTATTGTCATGTTTGTAACTGCAGTTTGTGTGCTATTTCTCATTAAGCTACGATGGCCAAAGAAAAAGAATTTTTATGATAGCCTCAATTTATTTGTGTTTTTCCAGATAGCTTTCTTTTCTAAGGTATTCATGGAAAATATACTAGTCAAGCCAAGAGATAATGGACTAAATTTTTAATTCAGAGTAACTGGAATTGAAGCACAATTTCGAGACTCTGACAAGTGATATTCAGGAAGAAAATGATTACTTAGGCTCGATTTCCGCCGCTCTCTCGTGTCTGGTCTACCCTTAATATATTGTACAGTACATATGACAAGAGTGCGTCGCTAATTTTTGAGACTAGAGTCTTCCCCGTCGAGATTTTTTAAATCAATTCAGTCTATAATAAATACACCAGCTGACGAACATATATATATCCCATACATGCTATTATCTGATTGAATGAATTGATTGAAAAATCTTAATGAATCGACCACAATACCTTTTAACTGTCCAGGAAATTATTTCTAGTGTGATTATGTGGATTTAATGAAATGTTTGTAGAATTTGTGCTGAACCTTAATTAAAGAATTCACGTTAATAATTAAGTTGTTCTTACAAGTAGCGTACGTTTCTAACTTTACTAGTCACAAATTTCTATCTATCTATATCTTTCTTATATATATATCAAGGTAGGCATCGTGGCCGAGTGGTTTAGGGCAGTGGATTTGAAATCAGGAGGTCCCTGGTTCAAATCCTCCACCCTGCTGCTATCTGGATTTGTTCTCGGTAGTCCCGAGTTCAACTCCTCGACCGCGTTGTGTAAAAAGCCAACTGGTCAGCCTCCCGCCAGTTGAGAGTCTTACTAGTTGATGTTCAATTTGAAATTTTCAGTTACTTATTTACAGTGCCCCCAATTAGCACTACAGTGCTAAATACATACGACACTTAAATAAAGATATTATTATTATCGTACTTCTACAAGTCTTAAATGACCAAAGGAACTGACGCCTACTCAATTTGAGTTATTTCCGAGCTTTTCAAATAGAGCCTGCTGAAAAACCTTGAAAATAAACGTGACTTGCATGTATAGAAGGCGACTCGTTTTCACAAGAAAGCAAAACTGATTACTGATTTCACGTAAAATACCATTACCTGATGCAGTTCTTTCGATGAAGTTATAAAGGGCGATTTAAGGTAAGTAATTGAATTTTAACGATTTCTTTCACATTAATCAGGGTTTCTTAGACATTTATATAAAAAAAAATATCTTATCTTGATTTCAGGGCAACGATTAATCCTTGGTTAGCGATTAGCGGTAAGAAAGTCAGTCATTTGTCATTACTGTGAGACAGAATCAGTCTTAAAAATAATCGAAGGGAAACAAAACATTTTAACCCGTTACAATCTGAAAATGAACACAAAACTGAGCTGCCTCCCGCTTTGGAAAGTGATTTGAAATGATTGACTGGAATATTACCTCTTAACAAAAACTGAAAACCTAAGAACGTTTTTCCAGCCATTAAGTCTATGCCTACTAAATAAAAGAGTGTAACTTTCAGTATGGAAAATCCAAAATTTTAGCCGTTTTGCTCATACACTGGATAAAGTAAAATATTTTCTTTTTCAATTATTCTCAGTTAACTTTATCAAACTGGTTTCAGTTTTGAAACTTTGTACTATTCAATACCGGGAACAACGCTTCGGTGATAGAACAACACATTTCTTCGATACCAAGGTAAGAAACAGCCATTTGTTACACCCAGTTCCAAGAATAAACTTACGTTAGTTTAATCGTCGATAGTTTCACACAAAAAAAGAGTGAATTAGAATTTCAGTCTCGCCAAACTGTAATATATATCTGGAATGGAGACACAAGACATGCTGTTGTTTAGAGCTTTAGGGCGGGAAGGAAGAAATTAGGTTGGCTAGCTTTGTATCTTTAGGGAGCCATGAACCACAAATGAGTGCATATTCGGAATCGATCTCTCATGAGATTAGACACATTGATATGAACAAAATTTTAACGTCCACCTCACAAAGATTTGTTAATATTCGCGCGAAAACGCCCTTTAACTTGATGTTAAGTACGAAGCCAAGTCAAGTGTATCTTGGATTTTCTCAGAAAATACAGCAAATCGATGAAAAATTGAATCATCGACATGATTATACAGGTGTAGTACAGAAAAAAATTTAATGAAGAATGCACAATATTGCAAAAAAGCGATCAGTTCGGCTTAACCTGCGATTGAAAACACGGTTGGTCTGACTATATCAAACGACATAAAGAAACAGTCGATGCATCAAAATGTTTTAAGGAATGAATAACATCTACTGATTTGGAAAATCTTTAAATAAAATCCCTCTCCTGCGCTCTTGTGAACCGGAGCTGATTAAAAGACTAAGGCCCAGTTCAGACGCCGAACTTTTTCATGAGCCGAAACTAATACCTTGAATTAAGTACACGAAAAGTTCGGCGTCTGAATCAGTTAAGGGACGGCTATTTGAATTTGGAACAGCTCAGCCGGGAATTCGCCTTTGAATGGCTTTGATTCATAGCTGAACCTTTCATGTGCCGAACCTAATGCATAAATTATTATAACGTATTTTAAAAGCAGGTTAGGTTTTCGGTTTTTTTACAAGTAGTTTTTGGTTCAAACTGAATTAAGTTTGGCGAATTTAGTGCGACGTCTGAATCAACAGACGTACTTTCGTTAATTTGGGCCGGTCCAAATTCGAATTAAGTTTCGGCTCATGAAAAGTTCAGCATCTGAACTGGGCCTTACTGCATCATGATCAGTAGTGATAGACAAAAGGGAGCAACGAAATTTTGAAACCGACCACAAAATTTCCGATCATATCGGGCTCATCGGATTTCATTTTAAAATAATAACACCTGTAATATTAAATTGTTACCTAAACTCTTAACAACTCTGGAGAAACCAACTTGTTTTCAGTAGAAAAGTTTGGAATGTTGCTGTTAAAGGCGTTCCGGACTTTCTGCCACTTCCAAGCAAATATCTGAACATCAAACATAACCGATTTTCAACTTTTATATTTATTTATACAAAAAAAAAAAAAAAAAAAACAGATAAAAGTAATACATAGATTGAAACTTGTAAATATGGTATTAGCTGCCTATAATAACCATAACGGCTAAGAAAATTAGGCAGCTATTTATGAAATACAAGAAAGAAAAATTAACAAAGGAGGCTGAAAAACTCTTTCATTTGGAACAACTCTTCTTTACTTAGAAATCGTTTCCGATTTCAGCACATCGTTTCTAGATAGTCGCAGTGTACCAGGGTATCGAGGCTACTACACTACAACAATGTTGAAAACCACTAGTTTAAAGCAGGCCAAAATATTTAATTCCGTTATAAACTGCATGGGTCTCGATACACTTCTTAAATAAACGGAGTAGTCAAGGAGATAAAATTTTTCAAAACGCTATTGAGTACAATTTATTTAAAATTAGCTATCGATGCATCGATAGCATTGACAGCCTTTGAGCAAAAGCGATACCGAAAATCGCGCGCAAGGGTTTTAAGCTCGCGCATATAGGCCACTGATTCAAATTGAAGTTGTTTTCTGCTTTAAATAACTCACTTTGCTCAACAAATGACTTCAGCAATTAACTTGTTTTATTGGCCTTTTTTTTTCTATTAAAGCTAGGGTATTACGAGTAGGCTTGTAAAGCCCTCTGATTTGAAATATCAGCCCTTCACAAGTAGATATATGTAGGCTCGATGATTAGACGTTGTTAATGGGTGACGCGAAACACTGGCACTTTAATTTTAAGCATAACTTTGACTTTTCAAACAGTACATTGAGTTTTGGCGCCATTAGTTAGAGTTACCAAGGCGGAGACTCTGATGACAATATTCAGGTCACTGAATTGATAAATATGTTGAACAACTGAGTGCTCTCAAGAGACTGCCTTGAGAAACACTTAGGCTACTATTTTCCCGGGACTATTTTTGGGTTTTCTTCAATTAATTTAAAGAGAATTTGAATGTGGTGAAAATAACACAAACTAATATCACAGAACCCCTTTAAAGAAGACAAAGGTTAAAAGGCGTCACGACTCTTATTTTCATTGTTCGTCTGGTTGATTGTCAAAGATGGACCATTATCATTTTTTTAGGGTGGTGGTGGGTAGGGGGAAGCTGGATGGTAAAACTCACTTGCTAGCAGTTTTTTGTTGTGCGAGTTTTTTTTACCCAACCCCCGTACTCACTCCGTCAAAAAGTAATGGTTCGTCCGTTATTGAATGATGCTGTGAGGACGATGGTTTGTTTTTGTCGTCATTGTTGTTTATAGCATGTATAATTTATCTATTTAGACGGCCAACATGGAAGCATTGCAGATGATGTCCAACCTCTCTGTCAATAATCAGTCTGCTCTCCTCAATGCCACAGAAATGAAGAACCGAGTCTACGTGTTCACACCAGCAGGCTTCACCACTAAAACTCGCTCTTGTCTTAGTTTTTGCTTCTGTTGGGGCAGTAGGACTTGTAGGCAACCTTCTAATTTATTACTTTATATCGTTTAAGAAAAATGTTGTCTCTTATATGCAGAACAATCTATTTCTGCGAAATTTCAACTTTTACATTAAGAGCTTAGCTCTGTCAGACATACTGAGTAATATCATTTCACTTCCTTTGATAAGTATTCAGATCATGGTCGATGTGTTTCCAACGTGACTGGCCATGTAGAATTGTTCGATTTATTGGCATACTGCTACCTTCTATAACAATGAACAACTTAATGGTAATAAGCGTGGAGAGGTATTTGGCAACTCGTGCCGTTCCCCGCTCGTTCAGTGTCTCTACTGTTCGCAAGCTTGTTTTTTACCGCATGGCTTATAGGTTTAATTGTGGTTTTAGGGCCAACAGCAACAATTACTGGGATAAGATACGATCTTAACGATACACATTATACAGTAATTTGTAAATCTGATAATGGATATTTAACGTTTAGAGTAATAATTGTATTTTATACCTCAGTACAGCACCTTATACCGGGTGTTATTTTGAGTTATCTTAATATTTCCGTTGCAAAGACATTGTGGTCAAGACAAAAAATAAGAATAGATATTCAGAGAAACAACGCCATCAAGGCCAACTTGATAGCAACTAAACTCCGTGGAACATATCTTCTTATTGCTATGACGTTTGCTTTCATCATCCCATATTCAGCGTTACTTTACTATGCAGCCTATGTTATGTTGGTTAAGCCTTCTCTTGATTTTAAAACAGATTTTATAACAAGGTATCTTAGCGCTGGGTTGCTTTATTCAAACGGCGCCATTAATTTTACCATATACGTGGTACAGATGAAGGATTTCCGAGCCTTCTTAAAGAAGCTGTTTTGTGGTAAAGGTAATACTATAAATCCTGGCCCATCCGGGGACGGGATTCAGCTGAGAGCTTTCGTAAACCGGAACAATCCTTGAACTTTACAAGAACTATGTAAGACCTCTCGGAAACTTTCTTATTGAAGTGAAGGGGGTTATTGTTGAAAGTGACTACAACAATGTTCCAGTGTCTCTCTCTGTGGTCGTGTTAACATTAAATAAGAGATGACAATTTGTTAATACTCATTTTTCCGACCATCGTAGCTTAACAAGAAATAACACGCAAACGGAATAATAACACGTGTTAAAACATAACTTGGCACTTTTACAGTTTTTAAGAACAATAAATATAATTGCTTGCAATCAGTTTTTTTTAATTTGAGTGAATGAATGGTTACATTATCTACTTTCCTTTGGGAGTTTTTCGTTTGCTATTTATTCAGAGTATTATGTTTACTTCTGATCTCTTGTAAGTGAGAGATGATCACTTACAAGAGGTCCCAAATATAACGTTTTGACTTGGAAACTTTTGGTGTTTTGGAAAACTGGTCTCTGCGGAGAGGTGGTCGGTTACGAGAAGCGGTCGCAACAGGAGTTGACTGTATTTTTAATTTAAGAGCTTCTTCCTGAGAGACCGGGGCAGACTTGGAAATGAGGGTCGGCCGATTTCGCTTAAAATTGGTACACAATCTTATTATGTGGACTTATGTAATATGCCAAAGTTTCAGCTTCAATGAACTTTTTTTAGCCGAGTTCTGGATATCAACCCCTCAGGGGTCCCCAGAGGCTGATTTTCAGTGCAATTTTGGCCGCTTTTCAATCTCTCTTTTAGCAACGTTAAATTAATTTTAGACAAAAAGAAAACTATCTTTGTAATGCCCTATTCTTAGCCTTCCATGGGTAAACGAATCAACTCATGGGAATTTTTCGTTAGCCAGTGGCTGTTATGTCAACTTGGACCTATTTGAAGCATATGGGAAACAACCGAAAATGGCCTGTTTTTCAGACCTTATATTTTCCATGCCCATGTTTTATATCGGGAAGTCTTAATATCCCTGCAAAGTTCAGCCCTTGGTTTAGCAATATCAAGAAAAAAATACTAAGGTTGAGGCTTTTTTACCAAGAAAAATCTTACAAGAAGATGAGTAACCTGGCCACTTCCGGTTAAAGTTTCAACAAAGCGTGGCGGTAAAAAATCAGCTGTTTAATTTCGATTAATACCTTTCTTCTTCTAAGTTATGATTTTAGAGACTCTGAAGCTAGATGTAATCGAAAAGACTTGCAATTAATTAACAAATTTCAGGTGTTTTTTGGGACCGATCAGATTTTGGTCCGGCAACGGAACGGTTTTAAATTACGTGGAAGTAGTCTCTAAAATTATAGGGGTAATGGAGTGGCTGTGAACGAGGATATATTGCACTCTCCTTTGCAATGTATCTAATCCACGTGTCTTAGTTGTAAAGTACCTTAATAGACCATAATATTCTAGTGATTGCTAGGCTCAGTCTCCAGCCGTGTGTTTTTCGGTGCTCCTGCGATCCTGTCCGCATTGAGAGGATCGCGGGCGCACCGAAACACCCACGGCTGGAGACTGAGCCAGGGTGATTCCCAAACCCAAACAAAAACAATTTTTCAAATTGTCACACGCGATAGAATATATACTGACGTAAGTGGCAAACACAGGGAAATAAACTGGTGCAGATTTTAAAACATATTTGTACGGGAGTTTTTCTTAAAATACGTTATGCCAACAATTCGTCAGTCACACACTGTGCAATAGGCCATTTCGGAGCTACCTTGTGCCTCTGTTTGAAACCGAGTCTACGTTCAAAATCTTTCATATGAAAGTGAGTTTGATTTGCATGAAAATAAACCTGTAGGCGGACACATTTTCATATGAATGGTTTTCCAAAAGCCTCGTTTTGAAACAGAGGCACAAGGTAACCTGGGACTGAATGACCTACCGGTATTTGCCGGGAGTAGTGGGCTCATACGTTACCTAGCCCATGAATGCAAGTGACGTTGGAGGTCCACACTTTCAACTGCATGCCAAATTTAATTTGGAGCGTTTTTGACAAAGTTCAGTTTTGCGTAAAAATCCTAACTCCCTTTTTTCACCGAACCCTTCATTTGTATGTTGTGGTAAAAAAGAAATCAAGAAGTACCAAACAGTCCACACTACAACAGGGAAATTTGAAAACAGATCAGAAAGTTTCACTCATAGCGTGTTTTCCGTTCCCACTTAACTTGAGAAATCTGAAAATATGCAATAATCACGGGTTTATTTTGGAGTTTTCTGTTCACACTAAAAGGCAAAGACTTCATTTTCAATTTCCTCTTTGGTGTGGACGGTAAGCTTAACCGTAGAAATATAATTACGTTTTGAAATTTCTTCGACGTAGTGTGGAAACTAACTAAATCGTATTCTCGCTCTTGCAGTATTTATATTGAAACATTGAACAAGTGGGGCATGATTTTAGGGAAGTTCGACATAAAATTTGACAAATGGTTTACTTTAATATACCACTTATCATTATTAGAGAAATATTACATTTTTTTCTAAAAAGTGCTAAAATAGTCTACACAGGGTTGGCTGAGCTGCTGGGTACATCCCTCTCCTATACAAACTATCAATATTCCTGAGACTGAAAGTCGGAGATGGATCTTTGTGATGCGAATATAATAGCTTTTTATAACTATCCAAGAAATATCATAGACTGTGGACCATGGCTCAACTTATTTGTGTTTTTCCAGATAGTTTGTCTTGTTAAGGTATCCATGGAAAATATACCAGTGAAGCCAAGAGATAATGTAGTAAATTTTTAATTTAGAGTAAATGGAATTGAAGCACAATTTCGAGACGCTGACGGGTGATATTCAAGAAAAAAATTATTGCTTAGGCTCGATTTCCGCCGCTCTCTCGTGTCTGGTCTACCCTCTCATTTCCCGAACAGCGGCTGGTAATCGAGCCTAATGATTGCTTAGAACTTGATATATTGTACAGTACATATGACAAGAATGCGTCGCTAATTTTAGAGATCGGAGTCTTTCCCGTGGAGATTGTTTGCATGAATCAATTCAGTCTATGATAGATACACCAGCTGACGAACACATATCTCCCATACATGGTATTATTTGATTGAATGAATTGATTGAAGAATCTTAATGAATCGACCACAATACCTTTTAACTGTCCGGGAAATGATAGAAACTGTGGATTCAATGAAATGTTTGTAGAATTGTGCTGAACCTTAATTAAAGAGTTGACGTTAATGATTAAGTCGTTCTTACAAGTAGCGTACGTTTCTAACTTTACTAGTCTCAAATTTATATCTATCTATATCTTTCTTATATATATCAAGGTAGGCAGCGTGACCGAGTGGTTTAGGGCACTGGATTTGAAATCAGGAGGTCCCTGGTTAAAATCCTCCACCCTGCTGCTATCTGGATTCGTTCTCGGTAGTCCCGAGTTCAACTCCTCGACCGCGTTGTGTAAAAAGCCAACTGGTCAGCCTCCCGCCAGTTGAGAGTCTTATTAGTTGATGTTCAATTTGAAATTTTCAGTTACTTATTTACAGTGCTCCCAATTAGCACTACAGTGCTAAATACATACGAAAATAAATAAAGATTTTATTATTATCGTACTTCTACAAGTCTTAAATGACCAAAGGAACTGACGCCTACTCAATTTGAGTTATTTCCCAGCTTTTCAAATAGAGCCTGCTAAAAAACCTTTCATTTGAAAATAAAAGAGAGTTGCATGTATAGAAGACGATTCGTTTTTACAAGAAAGCAAAACTGATTCTTTCACGCAAAATATCATTACCTGATGAAGTTATAGAGGACGATATAAGGTGAGTAATCGAATTTTAACAATTTCCTTCACATTAATCACGATTTCTTAGATATTTAAATTAAAAAAAAAAAAACGTTTTTTATCTTATCTTGATTTCAGGGCAAATTAATCCTTGGTTAGCGATTAGCGGTAAGAAAGCCAGTTATTTCTCATAACTGTGAGACAGAATCAGGCTTAAAAATAATCGAAGGGAAAACAAAACATTTTAAGCCGCTACAATCTGAAAATGAACACAAATTAAACTGAAATGCCTCTCGCTTTGGAAAGTGATTTGAAATGATTGACTGGAATATCACCTCTTACTAAAAACTAAAAACCTAAGGACATTTTCCAGCCATTAAGTCTATTCCTACTTAATAAAAGAGTGTTTCTTTCAGTATAGAAAATCTAAAATTTTAGCCGTTTTGCTCATACACTGGATAAAGTAAATATTTTCTTTTTCGATTATTCTCAGTTAAATTTATCAAACTGGTTCAGTTTTGAACTTTGCATTATTCAGTGCCGGGAACAACTCTTCGCTGAAAGACAACACATTTCTTCAATACCAAGGTAAGAAACAGCCATTTGTTACACCAGTCACCAAGAATAAACTTACGTTAGTTTAATGGTCGATAGTTTCACTGACACAAAAAAGAGTGAATTAGAATTTCAGTCTCGCCAAACTGTAATATATATCTGGAATGGAGACACAAGACTTACTGTTGTCAGTTAGAGCTTTAGGGCGGGAAGGAAGAAATTAGGTTGGCTAGCTTTGTATTTTTAGGGAGCCATGAACCACAAATGAGTGCAAATTCGGAATCGATCTCTCATGAGATTAGACACATTTTTAACGTCATGAAATCTCACGAAGGTTTGTTTATATTCGCGCAAAACACCCTTTAACATGATGTTAACTACGAAACCAAGTCAAGAGTATCTTGGATTTCTCAGAAAATACAGCAAATTAATGGAAAATTGAGTCATCGACATTATACAGGTGTAGTACAGAAAAAAAAATAATGAAGAATGCACAATATTGCAAAAAAGGCGAACAGTTCGGCCTAACCTGCGAGTAAAAACGCAGTTGGCCTGACTATATCAAACGGCATAAAGAAACAGTCGATGCATCAAAATGTTTTAAGGAATGATTAAATGACTAAGGCCCAGTTCAGACGCCGAACGTTTCATGAGCCGAACCTAATACCTTAAATTAAGTACACGAAAAGTTCGGCGTCTGAATCAGTTAAGAACGGCTATTTGAATTTGGAACGGCTCAGCCGTTCTTCCCGCCTGGCTCAGCCGGGAATTTCGCCTTTGGAACGGCTTTGATTCATACGCCGATCCTTTCATGTGCCGAACCTAATGCATAAATTATTATAACGTATTTAAAAAGCAGTTTAGGTTTTCGATTTTTTTACAAGTAGTTTTGGTTCAAACTGAATTACGTTTGGCGAATTAAGTGCGATGTCTGAATCAACAGTCTTACTTTTGTTAATTTGGGTCGGTCCAAATTCGAATTAAGTTCGGCTCGTGAAAAGTTCAGCGTCTGAACTGGGCCTTACTGCATCATGATCAGTAGTGATAGACAAAGCATAGCAACGAAATTTTGAAACCGACCAGAAAATTTCCGATCATATCTAGAAACGATGTGCTGAAATCGGAAACGATTTCTAAGTAAAGAAGAGTTGTTCCAAATGAAAGAGTTTTTCAGCCTCCTTTGTTAATTTTTCTTTATTGTGTTTCATAGATAGCTGCCCAATTTTCTTAGCCGTTATGGTTATTATAGGCAGCTAATACCATATTTACAAGTTTCAATCTATGTAGTACTTTTATCTGTTTTTTTTTTTTTTTTGTATAAATAAATGTAAATGTTGTAAATCGGTTATGTTTGATATGCAGATATTTGCTTGGAAGTGGGAGAAGCTCTGAACGCCTTTAACAGCAACATTCCAAACTTCTCTACTTTTGTTAAGAGTTTAGGTAACAATTTAATATTATAGGTTTTATTATTTTAAAACGAAATCCGATAAGGCCATAGTCGCAGTGTACCAGGGGGAACGAGGCTATTACACTACAACAATGTTGAGAACCACTAGTTTAAAGCAGGCCAAAATATTCCATTCCGTTATAAACTGCAGTCTTTTCTATTCAAGCTAGGTTATTACCAGTTGGCTTAAAAAGCCCTTTGATTTGAAATATCAGCCCTTCACAAGTAGATATATGTAGGCTCGATGATCAGACGTTGATAATGGGTGACGCGAAACACTGGCACTTTTAAGCTGGACAGTTTTCTAGAGGATGAAATATTTTCTAACTTTTAGAAGGTTCTGCATGAGTTAATTTGGTGGACAATGCAACAACTCGTACAAGAATTCTTTTTAAATCAAAACCAGGGCCTGGATAGTAAAACTCACACGCTAGCAGTTTTTACTGCGCGGGAATTTTTTTACCCAACCCTTCCCCCCTCCGTCAAAAAGTTATGGTTCGTCCGTTATTGATGCTGTGGGGACGATGGTTTGTTTTTGTCGTCATTGTTGTTTATAGCATGTATAATTTATCTCTTTAGACGGCCAACATAGAAGCATTGCAGCTGATGTCCAACCTCTCTGTCATTAATCAGTCTGCTCTCCTCAACGCCACAGAAATGAAGAACCGAGTCTACATGTTCACACCAGCAGGCTTCACCGCTAAAATTGCTCTTGTATTTGTGTTTGTGTCTGTTGGGGCAGTAGGATTTGTAGGCAACCTTCTAATTTATTACTTTATATCGTTTAAGAAAAATGTTGTCTCTTATATGCAGAACAATCCATTTCTGCGAAATTTCAACTTTTACATTAAGAGCTTAGCTCTGTCAGACATACTGAGTAATATCATTTCACTTCCTTTGATAAGTATTCAAATTATGGTCGATGTGTTTCAACATGACTGGCCATGTAGAATTGTTCGATTTATTGGCATACTGCTACCTTCTATAACAATGAACAACTTAATGGTAATAAGCGTGGAGAGGTATTTGGCAACTCGTGCCGTCCCCCGCTCGTTCAGTGTCTCTACTGTTCGCGAGTTTGTTTTTACCGCGTGGCTTGCAGGTTTCGTTGTGGTCTTAGCGCCAACAACAACAATTACTGGGATAAGATACGATATGAACGATACACATTTTACAGTAATTTGTAAATATGATAATGGAAATTTAACTTTTAGAATAATAACTGTTGGTTATGCCTTAGTACAGCACCTTATACCGGGTGTTATTTTAAGTTGTATTAATATTTGCGTTGCAAAGACCTTGTGGTCAAGTCAAAAAATAAGAATAGCCATTCAGAGGAACAACGCCATCAGGGCCAACTTGATAGCAACTAAACTCCGTGGAACATATCTTCTTATTGCTATGACGTTTGCTTTTGTCATCCCATATTCAGCGTTACTTTACTATGGAGCCTATGTTATGTTGGCTAAACCGTCTCTTGATTTTAAAACAGATTTTATAACAAGGTATCTTAGCGCTGGGTTGCTTTATTCAAACGGCGCAATTATTTTTTTCATATACGTGGTACAGATGAAGGATTTCCGAGCCTTCTTAAAGAAGCTGTTTTGTGGTAAAGGTAATACTATGAATCCTAACCGACCCAGGGACGGGATTTAACTGAGAGCGTTTGTAATCCGGAACAATCCTTGACCCATTGGGAAGTTCCTCATGAAAATGAAGGGGGTTATTATTGTTGGAAGTGACTACAACAATGTACCGGAATCTCTTTCTGTGGGCATGGTCGTGTTAACATTAAGTAAGAGATAAGAATTTGTAAATACTCATTTTTCCGACCATCGTAGCTTATCAAGGAATAACACGCAAACTGAACGTGAACATAACTGGCACTTTGGCAGTTTTTAAGAACAATAAATATAATTATCATTCGACGCATTGTTTTCTTCCTTTCCATTGGCCGAGAGCTTACCACGTGACCTGCAAATAACTGCCTACAAATAATGGTCTGCTCATGCGTAGTACCGTTAAAACGTGTTTTGCTGCAAATAATATTCTGCTCATGCGTAATTGGAACCACGCTCTCGAGAGAAATCGAAAAATGACAGATCGCTTCCCTTAGCTGCCAGGAAGTGATTAAAATATGAAAACAAACTTGGTGATCGAATGATAAAACAATTATTGAACTAGGTTATCGCAAAATATCGTGAGTTGTCAGTGTCTCGCAGATCAATGCTTTGCCTCAGCTTTCGGCTTCGGCAAATAATTGATCTGCTCGCCTCTGACAAATCACGATATTTTGCTCAAGCTCGTCAAATAATTGTTAATTGCTTGCAGTCATTTTGTTAATTTGAGTGAATGAATTGTAACCCTATCTACTTTCCTTTGAGATACGTCCACTTCTCGTCTCTGAGATTTAAAGTACCATAATATTCTGGTGATTGCTCAACCTCGCTCCCAGGACCTTTACCCTGGCTTGGGGTAAAGGTCCTGGGAACGAGGTTGGTGATTGCTAGGCTCAGTCTCCAGCCGCGGGTGTTTAGGTGCTCCTGCGATCCTCTTCACGTGGACAGGATCGGGGGTTGCACCAAAACACCCACGGCTGGAGACTGAGCCTGGGTGATTCTCAAAGCCAAATAAAAGTAATGTCACACGCGATAGAATATATACCGACGTAGTGGCAAACACAGGAAAATAAACTGGTGCAGATTTTAAAACATATTTGTACGGGTGTTTTTCTTAAAATGCGCTATACCAACAATTCGTCAGTCACACACTATGCAATAGGGCATTTCGGAGCTACCTTGCGTATCTGTTTCAAAACGAGTCTACGTTTAAAACATTTTCATATGAAAATGAGTTTGATTTGCATGAAAATAAACCTGTAGGTGGAACACATTTTCATATGAATGGTTTCCCAAGAAGCCTCGTTTTGAAACAGAGGCACAAGGTAGCCTCGGACTGAATTTGCAGTAGTTGGCTTATCCGTTACCTAGTGTATGAATGCAAGTGATGCTGGAGGTCCACACTACACCAGGGAAATTTGAAAACAGATCAGAAAGGTTCACTCATAGCGTGTTTTCTGTTTACACTAAACCTGAGTTTTCCGCCGGTTCACACTGAAACGCAAAGCCGGCGGCGTTTTCAGTTTCCTTTCTAGTGTGGACGGCAGGCCTAACCGTAAAAATATAGCTACGTTTTGAAATTTCTCTGACGTAGTGTTGAAGCTGACTAAATCGTATTCTCGCTCTTGCGGTACTTATATTGACACATTGAAGGAGTGAGACATAAGTTTAGGGAGGTTCGACAGAAAAGTGATACAATTTTACTTTAGTATACCATTTATCATTATTAGGTAAATATTGTAATTATTCTAAAAAGTGCCATTTTAGTCTACCCACGGTTGGCTGAGCTGCTGGGTATATTCCTCTATCATTCTAGACTGAAAGTCGGAGATGGATCTTTGTGAATCGAACACAATAGCTTTTTATAACTGTCCACGAAATATCATACATTATGGATTCAACGAGATATCCTTGGCTAGAACTAACCTTAATTTATTCGTGTTTTTTCCAGATAGCTTGTTTTTCTAAGATATTCATGGAAATTATACTAGTCAAGCCAAGACACTAATGTAGTAAATTTTTAATTTAGAATAACTGGAATTAAAGCACAATTTCGAGACTGACTAGTGAATTCTGGGAAGAAAGTGACTTCTTAGAACTTGATATATTGTAAACGGCATATCACAAGAGTGCATCGCTAATCTTCGAGACTAGAATCTTTCCCGTGGAGATTTTTTGAATAAATTCAGTCTATGATCTCCCATACATGGTATTATCTGATTGAATGGATTGATTGAAGAATCTTAATGAATCGACCACAATACCTTTTAACTGTCCAGGAAATGATAGACACTGGATTCAATGAAATGTTTGTAGAATTGTGCTGAACCTTAATTAAAGAGTTCACGTTAATTAAAAATTAAGTTGTTTTTACAAGTAGCTTATGTTCTAACTTTACTAGTCACAAGTTTCTATCTATCTATACTTTCTCATATTGTTTTTCTGCAAAATTAATGTTTATAACAGTAGTACCAAACATTTCTTACATTGCTAGTCACAACTTTCTATCTATTCATATCTTTCTCATATTTATTGTGTTAAATGACCAAAGGAACTGACGCCTACTCAATTTCAGTTATTTCCGAGTTTTTCAAATAGAACCTGCTGAAAAACCTTTCATTTGAAAATATACGTGACCTGCATGGATATGAGACAACTCGTTTTCACAAGAAAGCAAAACTGATTCTTTCACGCAAAATACCATTGCCTGATGCAGTTTTTTGCATTAAGTTATAGAGGGCGATATAAGGTAAGTAATCGAATTTTAACGATTTTCTTAGACTGATTTATAAAAAACAATTAAATGCTTTCAGCTTTTCTCGGTTTCTGGACAACGATTAATCCTTGGTTAGTGATTAACGGTTAGAAAGTCAGTCAATGGTCATTATTGTTAGACAAAATCACTCTAAGAGAAGGGAAAGGGAAGGAAAGGGAAACCAAAACATTTTAATGTGATTTAACCTGAAATTGACCATAAAACTGAACTGCCTCTGATCTTGCTTTGGAAAGTTATTTGAAATGATTGACTGGAATATCACTGCCCTCTTAATGAAAATTGAAAACCTAATGACATTTTCCAATCCATTAAGTCTATTCCTAGGGTGTAGCTTATAGCATGGAAAATCTAAAACTGTAGCCGTTTTGCTCATACACTGGATAAGTAAATATTTTCTTTTGCAATTATTCCTGGTTACATTTATCAAACTGGTACAGTTTTGAACTTTGCACTATTTAGTACCGGGAACAACGTACGATTTGGTGATAGACAACAGATTTCTTCGATACCAAAGGTAAGAAACAGCCAATTGCCACACTATTACCAGGAGTAAACATACGTTAGGTAAACCGTTGATATCTTCACGACCAAAGCAATGCATCTGGACTTAATATTAGAATTTCAGCGTAGCCAAACTCTATTATTATACATGATATTTGCAATGGAAAGAAAAGACTTACTGCTGTTTAGAACTTTAGAGCGAGAAAGTAAAATTAGGCTGCTTTGGTATTTTTTGGGAGCCATAAATCACAAATGTTTGTAAAATCGGAATCGATCTCTGATGAGATGAGACACAGTGATATGGGCTGCTTCTATCATCATCTGACTAAGATATGTTTATACATAAGCAATCGCGTCCATTTGGCTCGAAAATATGCTAGAATATTTGTCCGCAGACATCATGTATCATCTGTTCCGAGAAGCGAACAGTTTTCCGAGAGCGTAGCTCGAGGAAAACTGTGAGCTTCAATGAACAGATAATGTCCATGGACAAATATCGCCCCAAATGGAGACTATCATGATGTGTGTTTAACATCCTTAAAATCTTTTTCGTCAAAAAGCAATGGTTCTTCTGTTATTGATGCTGTGGAGGCGATCATCTCGGCTTGACCTGATCTAGTGTCAAAACACGCTTGGCCTGACAATATCAAACGGCATAAAGAAACAGTCGACGCATTAAAATGTTTTAAGGAATGAATATACTAAAAGTTTTATCTCTTGGAAAGTCTTTAAAATCCCCCTCCTCCACCCTTAGGAAGTGCAGGATTAAACGACTGACTGCATCATGATCAATAGTGATATACAAAGCATAGTCCCGAAATTTTCAAACCGACCACAAAATTTCCCCCGCATATCTAGAGACGATGTGTTGAGATCGGAAACGTTTTCTAAGTAGGGAAGTGTTGTTCCAAATGAAAGAGGTTTTCCTCGTTTGATATTCAGATATTTGCTTGGAAGTGGCAGAAGCTCTGAGCGCCTTTAACAGCAACATTCCAAACTTTTCTACTGGAAACAAGTTAATTTTCTCCAGAGCTGTAAAGAGTTAAGGTAAGAATTCAATATTCGAGGTTTTATTATGCACTAGTCAATTGAAACCCCCACCCCTCCAGACCCGGGACAGACAAGGGGATTTGACAAAGGCCCTGATCAAATCATACCAAAACCTCCAGCCCCTGGGGAAAATCTTCTGATCAAATTTCCCTCTCCCCTAAACAAATTGGCAAGGGATTTTCTTTTTTTTTCTTTTTTCTTTTTTTTTTTAAAAATCAACAACAACAACAAACAAACAAAACAAAAACAAACTGTTCACACTGAAGTGATCAGGAACAAAATATACCTTGATAAGGCAATAGTTTTCTTTTAATACATCTGAACAAAACTTGCTGCAGATTATTAAATTATGCAAGAATTTGAATTTCACATTGCGACAGAGCATTTCTGAACAGTGATAGCTTTGAAAATGTTAAACAGCACATTCAGTGCAAAAAAGCCACTAATCACTTGGTGCATCCACAAGTCCCACGCATTCGAAATGGAACCACTCTATAGGGCAGCCACGATTTTCACAAGCAAACATATTACTAGACTCTGGACCACCACAAAGACACCGGAACTCATTCCCAGCAGTGGCTACCTTGACTGGACTTCTGTCTGGCTGACTTCTGTTTTCTTGCAGCAGCAGCTTTACAAGCACCAGCTTGTCATCGCGTCCGTCTTTACAGAATCAAGATGTGTTACCCATATTTCAATGTCTTCAGTGCTTAGAAGGGTTTGCTTTGCAAGTTCTTGTACATCTTCTGAGTTCAAGTCTCGGCTCTCTTTTTGAGCCTGCTCAAAGCTTTTCTTGATAACAGTACTAGGAGGGTAAGTATGAGCTGCGGGTAAATCGCTGCTGTCTGTGGCTAAAACCTTTTCCAGACACATCAAGTGCCCCTTGCAAAACCCATTGCAATTCTTACATTCCTTAGATCCCCAAGATCGCTTTGGATCTGGCACAGGTAAAGGCAGGAACTGAACACTGGGTCCGCCGCATACCACACTAACTCATCTGTGGGTCTTCCTGTCTGGCAAATGGGATGATTGCACTCCGCTTTGTGGCTGATTTAGCAACAGGACGGGAACGTCAGATGATGACTGGAGGGCCCGCGGAATAGCCTGAATTCTGTTCTAATTTGACCATATTCGTATTTGTTCGAGACGTATTCGTTCCGTGTGCGCCGTCGTCAAGTGACGTTCCCGTTCTCTTGCGAAATCAGCCTAATGGATGGAGCCAAAATGACAGCGTTCGCGACGAACTTCGGTACCAGTCTTTTTCAAATGCAGTCAAATCTCCCTGATTCCCCGAGGTGGGGACGTATAAAGAAGCAAAACACATCTTATCCACCACCCCCGGGGGAAAGATCTCTGATCAAAAGTGCTTATATGCCCCTATTATCCCCCTATCTGTCCCGGGTCCGGGGGGCGGGGGGGGTGGGGGTTTCAATTTACTAGTGCATTATTTCAAAATGAAATCCGATGTGGCCGATAGTCGCAGTGTATCAGGGGAATGATGGCAGGCCAAAATATTTCATTCCGTTTGTGTTTTCCAAATAGTTTGTCTTTTTAAGGTATCCATGGAAAATATATATTATATTATTGCTTAGGCTCGATTTCCGCCGTTTTCTCGTGTCCGGTCTACCCTCTCATTTCCGGAACAGCGGCTGGTAATCGAGCCTAACGATTGCTTAGAACTTGATATATTGTACACTACATATGACAAGAGTGCGTCGCTAATTTTAGAGATCAGAGTCTTTCCCGAGGAGATTTTTTGCATGAATCAATTCAGTCTATGATAGATACACCAGCTGACGAACATATATAGCTCCCATACATGCTATTATTTGATTGATTGAATTGATTGAAGAATCTTAATGAATCGACCACAATACCTTTTAACTGTCCAGGAAATGATAGACACTGTGTATTCAATGAAATGTTTGTAGAATTGTGCTGAACCTTAATTAAAGAGTTCACGTTAATAATTAAGTCGTTCTTACAAGTAGCGTACGTTTCTAACTTTACGAGTCACAAATTTCTATCTATCTATATCTTTCTCAAATATATCAAGGAAGGCAGCGTTGCCGAGTGGTTTAGGGCGCTGGATTTGAAATCTGGAGGTCCCTTGTTCAAATCCTCCACCCTACCGCTATCTGTTCCGAGTTCAACTACTCGACCGCGTTGTGTAAATACCCAACTGGTCAGCCTCCGGCCAGTTGAGAGAGTTAGTTTATGTTCAATTTGAAATTTTCAGTCACTTATTTACGGTGCCCCCAATTAGCACTACAGTTCTAAATACATACGACACTTACATAAAGATTTTATTATTACCGTACTTCTACAAGTCTTAAATGACCAAAGGAACTGACGCCTACTCAATTTGAGTTATTTCCGAGCTTTTCAAATAGAGCCTGCTGAAAAACCTTTCATTTGAAAATAAACGTGACTTGCATGTATAGAAGACGACTCGTTTTTACAAGAAAGCAAAACTGATTCTTTCACGCAAAATATATCTGATAAAGTTATAGGGGGCGATATAAGGTGAGTAATCGAATTTTAACAATTTCCTTCACATTAATCAGGATTTCTTAGATATTTAAATTAAAAAAAAAAAAAAATTATCTTATCTTGATTTCAGGGCAACGATTAATCCTTGGTCAGCAATTAGCAGTAAGAAAGCCAGTTATTTCTCATAACTGTGAGACAGAATCAGGCTTGAAAATAATCGAAGGGAAAACAAAACATTTTAAGCCGCTACAATCTGAAAATGAACACAAATTAAACTGAACTGCCTCTCGCTTTGGAAAGTGATTTGAAAAGATTGACTGGAATATCACCTCTTACTAAAAACTGAAAACCTAAGGACATTTTCCAGCCATTAAGTCTATTCCTACTTAATAAAAGAGTGTTTCTTTCAGTGTGGAAATCTAAAATTTTAGCCGTTTTGCTCATATACTGGATAAAGTAAATATTTTCTTTTTCGATTATTCTCAGTTAAATTTATCAAACTGGTTCAGTTTTGAACTTTGCATTATTCAGTGCCGGGAACAACGCTTCGCTGAAAGACAACACATTTCTTCAATACCAAGGTAAGAAACAGCCATTTGTTACACCAGTCACCAAGAATAAACTTACGTTAGTTTAATCGTCGATACTTTCACACAAAAAAGAGAAAATTAGAATTTCAGTCTCGCGAGGAACTGTAATATATATCTGGAATGGAGACACAAGACTTACTGTTGTTTAGAGCTTTAGGGCGGGAAGGAAGAAATTAGGTTGGCTAGCGGGAGCCATGAACCACAAATGAGTGCAAATTCGGAATCGATCTCTGATGAGATTAGACACATTGATATGAGGAAATTTTAACGTCATGAAATCTCACGAAGGTTTGTTTATATTCGCGCAAAACGCCCTTTACACGATGTTAAGTACGAAGCCAAGTCAAGTGTACCTTGAATTTCTCAGAAGATACAGCAGATTGATGGAAAATTGAGTCACCGACATTATACAGGTGTAGTACAGACAAAAAAAAATTAATGAAGAATGCACAATATTGCAAAATAGCGATCAGTTCGGCTTAACCTGCGAGTAAAAACACGGTTGGCCTGACTATATCAAACGGCATAAAGAAACAGTCGATGCATCAAAATGTTTTAAGGAATGAATAACAGCTACTGATTTGGAAAATCTTTAAATAAAATCCCTCTCCTGCGCTCTTGTGAACCGGAGCTGATTAAATGACTAAGGCCCGTTTCAAACGCCGTGCTAAAGTCGTGCCGAACTCAATTCATTATTTAGGTTCGACTTTGGCGCGGCTGTAGCACGGCGTTTGAAACCATTTAAGAATTAGGTTCGACTCTGCCGTGTAGCACGGCAAGCTCTGTCGTGCTACCCGACTTTGGCACGGCATGGTTTCAAACGGCGTGCTATTGCCGTGCCGAACTAAATAAGTAAATAACTAAAATTATCATTTTGGATTTATCCGTTGGACCGCTGGTTCGTAATATCGTCTCTTTTCTAAACGCCCAGTGAATTCCCAGTGAGTGAATTAAGCTTGACGATGGCTCGACGTTTGAAACCAAGTCGTGCCAATGTCGTGCTACAGTCGAGCCAAATTGAATTTAGTTCGGCACGACTTTAGCACGGCGTCTGAAACGGGCCTAAGGCCCAGTTCAGACGCCGAACGTTTCATGAGCCGAACCTAATACCTTGAATTAAGTACACGAAAAGTTCGGCGTCTGAATCAGTTAAGAACGGCTATTTGAATTTGGAACGGCTCAGCCGTTCTTCCCGCCTGGCTCAGCCGGGAATTTCGCCTTTGGAACGGCTTTGATTCATACGCCGATCCTTTCATGTGCCGAACCTAATGCGTAAATTATTATAACGTATTTAAAAAGCAGTTTAGGTTTTCAGTTTTTTTACAAGTAGTTTTGGTTCAAACTGAATTACGTTTGGCGAATTAAGTGCGATGTCTGAATCAACAGGCGTACTTTTGTTAATTTGGGTCGGTCCAAATTCGAATTAAGTTCGGCTCATGCAAAGTTCAGCGTCTGAACTGGGCCTTACTGCATCATGATCAGTAGTGATAGACAAAGCATAGCAACGAAATTTTGAAACCGACCAGAAAATTTCCGATCATATCTAGAAACGATGTGCTGAAATCGGAAACGATTTCTAAGTAAAGAAGAGTTGTTCCAAATGAAAGAGTTTTTCAGCCTCCTTTGTTAATTTTTCTTCATTGTATTTCATCGATAGCTGCCTAATTTTCTTAGCCGTTACGGTTATTGTAGGCAGCTAATACCATATTTACAAGTTTCAATCTATGTAGTACTTTTATCTGTTTTTTTTTTTTTTTTTGTATAAATAAATGTAAATGTTGTAAATCGATTATGTTTGATATGCAGGTATTTGCTTGGAAGTGGCAGAAGCTCTGAACGCCTTTAACAGCAACATTCCAAACTTTTCTACTGAAAACTAGTTGGTTTTCTCCAGAGTTGTTAAGAGTTTAGGTAACAATTTAATATTATAGGTTTTATTATTTTAAAATGAAATCCGATGAGGCCCATAGTCGCAGTGTACCAGGGGAACGAGGCTACTACACTACAACAATGTTGAGAACCACTAGTTTAGAGCAGGCCAAAATATTTCATTCCGTTATAAACTGCATAGGTCTCGATACACTTCTTAAATAAACAAAGTAGTCAAGCAAGGAAATTTTCAAAACGCTATTGAGTACAACTTATTTAAAATAAGCTATCGATGCATCGATAGCATTGACAGCCTTTGAGCAAAGCGATACCGAAAATCGTGCGCAAGGGTTTTACGCTCACGCATATAGGCCACTGATTCAAATTGAAGTTGTTTTCTGCTGTAAATAACTCACTTTGCTCAGGAAATGACTTCAGTAATTGACTTGTTTTATTGGCCGTCTTTTTCTATTCAAGCTAGGGTATTACGAGTTGGCTTATAAAGCCCTTTGATTTGAAATATCAGCTCTTCAAGTAGATACATATATGTAGGCTCCATGATCATACGTTGTTAATGGGTGACGCGAAGCACTGGCACTTAAATTTGAAGCAGAACTTTGACTTTTCAAACAGTACATTGAGTTTTGGCGCTATTAGTTAGAGTTTCCAAGGCGGAGACTCTAATGACAATATTCAGGTCATTGAATTGATAAATATGTTGAACAACCGCGAGTGGTCTCAAGAGACTGGCTTGAGAAACAGTTAGGCTACTATTTTTCCGGGACTATTTTCAGGTTTTCTTCTTAATTGATACATAACTTAAATGTGGTTAAAATAACACAAACTAATGTCACAGAACCCCTTTAAAGAAACCAAAGGTTAAAAGGCGTCACGAGTCCGAGATGGACCATTATTTTCTTTTTAGGGTGGTAGTGGGTAGGATGGGTGGGGGAAGAAGGGGGCTGGACAATTTTCTAGAGGATGAATATTTTATCACCTTTAGAAGGTTGTGCATGAATTATTTTGGCGGACAATGCAATAACTTGTGCAAGAATTCTTTTTAAATCAAAACCAGGGCCTGGATGGTAGAACTCAGTTTTTACTGCGCGGAATTTTTTTAACCCAACCCTTCCCCCCTCCGTCAAAAAGTTATGGTTCGTCCGTTATTGATGTTGTGGAGGCGATGGTTTGTTTTTGTCGTCATTGTTGTTTATAGCATGTATGATTTATCTCTTTAGACGGCCAACATGGAAGCATTGCAGATGATGTCCAACCTCTCTGTCAGTAATCAATCTGCTCTCCTCAACGCCACAGAAATGAAGAGTCGAGTCTACATGTTCACACCAGCAGGCTTCACCACTAAACTCGCTCTTGTATCAGTTTTTGCGTCTGTTGGGGCAGTAGGATTTGTAGGCAACCTTCTAATTTATTACTTTATATCGTTTAAGAAAAATGCCGTCTCTTACATGCAGAACAATCGATTTCTGCGAAATTTCAACTTTTACATTAAGAGCTTAGCTCTGTCAGACATACTGAGTAACATCATTTCACCTCCTTTGATAAGTATTCAGATTATGGTCGATGTGTTTCAACATGGCTGGCCATGTAGAATTGTTCGATTTTTCGGCGCACTACTACCTTCTATAACAATCAACAACTTGATGGTAATAAGCATGGAGAGGTACTTGGCAACTCGTGCCGTTCCCCGCTCGTTCAGTGTCTCTACTGTTCGCAAGCTTGTTTTTACCGCATGGCTTGCAGGTTTTGTGGTGGCTTTTGCGCCAACAGCAACAATTACTGGGATAAGATACGATCTTAATCATACACATTATACCGTAATTTGTAAATCTGATAATAGATATTTAACTTTTAGAATAATAATTATATTTTGTATCTCAGTACAGCATCTTATACCGGGTGTTATTTTAAGTTATATTAATATTTCCGTTGCAAAGACGTTGTGGTCAAGACAAAAGATAAGAATAGATATTCAGAGGAACAACGCCATCAGGGCCAACTTGATAGCAACTAAACTCCGTGGAACATATCTTCTTATTGCTATGACGTTTGCTTTCATCATCCCATATTCAGCGTTACTTTACTATATAGCCTATGTTATGTTGGCTAAACCTTATCTTGATTTTAAAACAGATTTTATAACAAGGTATCTTAGCGCTGGGCTGGTTTATTCAAAGGGCGCCATAAATTTTACCATATACGTGGTACAGATGAAGGATTTCCGAGCCTTCTTAAAGAAGCTGTTTTGTGGTAAAGGTAATACTGTGAATCCTAACCCACCCGGGGACGGGGTTCAACTGAGAACGTTTCTTATCCCCAACAATTCTTGACTTTACAAGAACTAGGTAAGACCTCTAAGGAACGTCTTTACGACAGTGAAGGGAGTTATTGTTGAAAGTGACTACAACAAGGTTCCAGAATCTCTTTCTGTGGGCGTGGTCGTGTTAACATTAAATAAGAGATGACAATTTGTAAATACTCATTTTTCCCACCATCGTACAGTGCAGCTTAGCAAGAAATAACACGCAAACTGAACATGAACATAACTGGCACTTTGACAGTTTTTGAGAACAATAAATATAATTGCCTGCGGTCTTTTTTTTTAATTTGAGTGAACGAATTTTAACCTCATCTACTTTCCTTTGTAATGTATCTACTCCCG